>CM065384.1:36170000-36420000 GCA_033060915.1 Euryodendron excelsum | reverse complement strand
AGATATGATTGGACAGGGTCTCCAGTTAATTAACTTGGGTCAAGTTCTAGCAGTTCCAATATAGGAGCAGCTAAAACAAAAAAAAATATCTATATATATATGAAAAAAAACAGTTTTTTTGGTCATGGTTTGTCCCATTAAACGCCCCCCCCCAAAAAAAAAAAAAAAAAAAAAACAAAACCAAAAATGGGAAGAAAAAAAAAAGCAGCTCTAATACAAGAGTTTTGCAATTAGTAAACACGAGCTTTTTCAGTACCATACAACACTAGAAACTAATCGATTGATCACCTGATCAGCAAGAAGAGTCACATTTGAACCCGCGGCCAGTGCAACAATTCTGAACTTGTCTGGATTCTCTGCAACTATGTCCAGCGTCTGTAAAGCACCAACTTATAACTATGAGCAATTGAAGAATGTCTAAAACAAAGAAGACATGCCAAGTACTAGGTTGACCAGAAAACTAAAAAATAACTTTTAGTCACCACATGAAGCTAGGCAAATGGAAAGCAAAAATATAAATGCAATCAGGTCTAAACATGACCATTTTCACTATATATTATGTTTTTAGACAATATATGTGCAGAAGAATTACACAAAGTAGTTTGCCAGTTTCTTAAGAGATTGTTTAATCATCCCATTGTCTCTATAAAAATGGAACTTGAGTATGAAAGAGTGGAAATCTTTCACCTGAGTTCCAATGGAACCAGTAGATCCAACAATTGAGATGGGCTTTGGGCCATCCCATGTCTTACGATCTGGCTCCACAACAGCCCGTCCTGGCCAGGCTGGAGGAGGCTGCTGTGCTGAACAATGAATTCTCTTTCCAAATGTTGCTCCATAATCCTTCCTCTTCAGAGCAAACCCACCTAGAAGGATCACAAGTAGAAAACTTGAACACCTGATATTCCCTTGGTCAAAAAATAAAAAGCAAAACAAAAGACAAATAACGGACCTAATCATCCTATTAGCCCACCAAATATGACCTTTCAAAATGACAAACGCAACAAGACCACATCCCCACCAATAAAATATGCAATAAAGCAGGATCCAACTTAAAAAGATTCCTCCTTTAGGAACGTGAACTAATTAGAGAAACCCTTAAATTACTAAATGGAAACAGAAAGACACTCCCGTTACACTTCAGAGCTCTTACAATCCAATGTTGCACTGGAGAAAAATAAAGAATAAGAATCAGATATAATCATTATGAACAAGTAAGATCCTACAAATTCAACTGATCTCAGCTCATCTCAGATTCTCAGCTCAAAAATCCTCGAGTCCTAAGTTCCTTACAGAAGTGAATTATCACCAAAGAAGGAAAAGGGTTAATAAAAATAGCGTGGTAATTGGGGTTAAGCTTTTCTTTTCTTCGGGGGTACAAAGGTTATGATTTGAATTACATGGCACCCATTATGTTATGACCAAATATAATCTAGAAATTAACCAGAAGACAAGAAAATTGGTAGCTATTAGTCACCCAAAATGAATTGATCCAAAAATCAAGAAGTAGTTCAGCGTTCATACAATACAACACATAAACACACCCTTTTGATGGGTAACTCCAAACCATACATAAATAATACACGACACAAAATTGCAAGCAGTTTGTGCGAATTATGTCCACAGCACAATCCGAAGTACTCAACAGAAAACAAAACTAAAACAACAAAAGGGCAGAAGACACGCAGAGAGAGAGAGAGAGAGAGAGAGAGAGAAACCTTGAAGCTTGAGAAGGTGATTGCTGGATTTAGAGGAGTCCAAGAACGAGATGACCTTGATTTCAGTAGGGGAGAGCAAATTCAGAGCCATATCACAGCCTTCCTTCTGGATTGTGATTCTCAATTTCAAATGAGAGCAAGAAAATATGTAAGTGGAGAAGCGAATGCTAACTGGAGAGAGAGAGTATGTGGGAAATTAAACGATTATTTTGTGGTTTTGAGTGCGGGAAGAGGTGTCTTATAGAAAGAAAGAAAGTGAGAGAGAGAGAGAGAGAGAGAGAGGAAAATGCAGGACGAAACGAATGGAGGATAAGACGAGAGGGGAATCAGCTGGTCTGGTAGACTGCGTGCGACTTCGTTTATACTTCGCATGGTCGGCTTTGAAGCGCTTTGCCAAACAAATACAAACGCTGTCGTTTTCTATATGTTTGCATCACGTTGCATTTCACGCACGTCTTGGCATTTCCTATACGCTGTCGTTTTCTGAAGCAAATCTTTTACTATTAAGATACCCTCGTAAGTTAGTCCAAAAACTAAAAAATTGTAATAACCTACCACACAACTTATTTAAAGAAATAAATAAAAGGAAATGGGCCCAATTACTCTCTAAGCGAGTTACCCCACCCATTATAAAGGTTTTGCATAAGAAACTTTGAAAAAAAAGAGGAGAAAAAATTAATTTTGAAATTTGTCTAGTGGCATATCTATCTAAAAGTAAAAATTACAAACGTTTTGATTACAATATAAAACTTTTGAGGGTGTAAGCACAAACTAAAAGTTTAGACCTTTCAAAGAAATATTAAATTTTTGTCCAAAAAAGTTTTTAAAAAAGATAAAATCAAGTTATTGTAAAAGCTGGCAAAATAGATTTTACCAAAGGCGGCTTAGGTACAAATAATAATATTAGTAGCTTTGAAAACTGACGAAGAGAAGATGTCAACTATAAGATTGTTTCAATTTCGACCCCCAATATTGACTAACGTACCTCAATTAAGGGTGACAGACCCAAGCAATGACTATGCCGTGAGTGTACCGGTATCATGAGAGTTAGGGATGGCAGCGGATAAGGCGTGGGACAAGGGATGGCACTTGCATCTTCATTTCTACTTATAAAATTTACATTTATTCTTGTCTCCGTAGTTGTATAGGAATTTTTTTGGAGAGTCATTTTTATTTTATGGGTACAAACTTTCGTACTTCTCTACTTTTGCATTCGTACTCGTCCCGCACTTACCAAATTCAATTTAAAAATCTTATTTCCAAATTAATTATTTAACCAAAAAATTTTTCTTCTAAAAACTCTTATCCCCTTCATAACACCTTCAACGTGAATTGATTTCACATTTAATCAAAGAAATTAACAATAAAATTAAAAATTCAAAGCTCAAAGTACAAGTTAAAGTATTCAAGAGATAATTTTTCATATAAAGGTACAAACACCTCCTAACAGGTAGGGCGGGGTAGGACGAGAAAAAATCTAGGTCCATTAGTGTCTCTATATACGCATTAGTTTAGTTTAATACCTCTATCATCGCCTCTATCTCCATTTTAAATCCTCTATATTATTTTCAAATAGAACGAGTTCAGTCGGATCTCCACCTTTCTCTAGTCTATTGTCATCCCTAATGAGAGTGCTCACGAGACAAACTGATCATTAGTATTTTTTAAACTGAACGCAATTACTGTTGAATATAATAATAGTTATTACAAAATGTTGGTATTTTATGGTAACTATAGATCATTATTGATATAAATGTTTTTTTCAATCAAAACCACGATAAATTTTTTCGAAGACTTTCATCCAATTATCAACTTTTTTCTAGTTGAGATTTCGCCAGTACCGGTATCGTGAAAACACTCCGGCACCACTGTACAATTCTCCTTACATCCTTCAATTTTTCTTAACCGTGATTGATTGATCAAAGAAATAATATCTTGCCTTGCACAAAATGTTGTAGAAACGAAAAAAGGAAAAACCAAAAAGAAAAACACAAAGAAATAAGCATTTTTTTTTTTAATCTTAACCATTTTATTTGATGATAATATCACAGGTTTTGAAAGGGTGGAGCTTGGTGAATCCATTGTAACTTGAGAATCATGAGTTTACAAATAAAAAATAATCATACTACACACGAAGATAGTTGTATATATCTCACATAAATTCCGCGATAACAAAAGTCTCATGAGTTGTGTGTTTTTTCTATAATATAATAGGATTTACAAAGTTGAAGAATGCATGTTATGATTTACAACCATTTTGGGGCCAAATTCCAAAGCGAAAAATACACAAAAAAACAAATACCATTGAGTATAGTTGTTGGTACAAAACGACATAATGGGAGAGGCAGAAAACATGTGGTGTACTGTGTGGGTTATGTAACTTGTGTTTCTCATGCACCAGGGGCCAAGTTAGTCCAGTATTTCATATCAGGAGGAATGAAAAATATATACCTTACGGTGGGTAGGCTTTTTGCATTTACATCACTATATGTATATATGTATGTAGATATACATACATATAATACATATAATAGAGCCTATATGAACCAGTACCTACCAGGCTGAATGTTGATGTCAAACCATACTGCAAAGGACAAAATTAAACTTACCATGATAGAACTTCACTTTGCCAAGGCTATATAGCAAATATAAAACATGTTAGCCACATGTATATCAGTGTATGACAAAGACAACTACAAAATAAAGAGTTAACAGAAGCATCCTATTGATACAGACTTGGTGAAGATCCAAGCTTGGCCCCTTGGGATTGCCAAGAAGAATATGCTGCCTTTAGAACATAGATGGAACACCTTAGCATTACCTTATGGTTAACATTAGATGGATCCTTTTCAATACTAGAATACTATATACGAGCTGAAGTTCAGTACCACACTGCTTTGCAGCCAGATGTAAGTAACTTTTCACTTCGATTTTAGTATATGAAGGTTTTGCAAAACAATAAAAAGACGAGAATGGTTTTATTTATTATTGTGACTGACTTACTTATCACTTAAACTGATTTTGTCAATTGTTCACGCCAGTTCCATAAAAATCACAAATGTATCGCAGAATTTTCCCACCCTACTAGCCTAGAACACAAACTTCAAGGCATAAAACTTAACAGCAGCTCTTGAGTTTAAGAAATTCTTTTTTTGAAGCTTTTGCAAATCAGAGAAGTCCAGTTAATTAAAGAAAGCCAAAACCCAAATGCCAGCAATTAGAACCAATAAAAGAAGCTATATATATATATATTTATAAGCTAAAGCTGAAAATTCAACTAGTGTACACCGTATGTCCTTGCTACTCTTCTTCTTACAGGAGAGCGGGAGACCCACCACTCTATAAGAGGTGGGTGCTCTTGGAAATGGTTCATCGGAGTGAGATAAAACGTCATGTTTGACATTATACTCTTTAGCCGCTTGCTTTGTTTTACTCTTTGAGTCGCACATTTTGTCTAAGTCTCCCCCCTTTTATCTAATTCATGTGTGTTGAAAATTGAAATATTAGAAGAAGTCTCGATCGTATTAAAGCCAAAAGATCAACAACTGCTGCTGGGTTTTTGTTGGGCTTCGGTCACCCAGGAATTAAATTTAAATTAAACTAGCAGCGGTCAAACAGACGTTCCACGTTCAACCGAAGACCAGCACGCTTTTCACAATTTTCTTCATCTTCTTTTTTTTTTTTCTTTTCTCAATTAAAGTTTTACTTTAGAGTGGAACAGGAGGAAAAGACCCTCAGAATTTTCTTCAATTTGATGTCAGGGCTATTATGCATTGCAGCTCTATCTCAATTATTGGTACCACAGTTGACAGTACCATGCTGTCACTCAATTATTGGCTGCTACTATTTATTTTGATTTCACATTCACACTCCACTAATAAGTGTGTGCAAAACAATTCCCATTTCCCTAATCACTTTATTCAGGCTTATGACGTTCCACTCTCTTGAGTTCGTATAGGTTGCCACCGTCCGCACGAATTACAAAATTCTTTTATCTATTATAACCGGTCACAAAAATGCGAGAGCAGAAGTCAAATTTGTGACCTCATATTTGTTACAAGAGCAGCTCATGATTCAATTTCATAATTAATTATGTTAAAGTCAAGAGGTCCTCTATCTCATATTGATTAAGATAAAGAACTAGACTCTTCTCTTTTCTTTTCTTCTTTTATAAATAGAAGCTTAAACTATGTAACTTAACTCACCACTTAACTTACCTATTCACTTTCTATTTTAATTTTTTTTTTTTATAATTCTTCTTTACTTTATAATTCATTATGATTATACACAAGTCTTGTCTTTTCTAACATGGCATCAGAGTTAAGGAAAAGTATGCTCTGAGATTGCCATTCGAGAGATCTTTCACATCAGAACTTCTGAGGTTGACTTCCAACGTCCTTTCGACCGACCTGCAACGTCCCTCCAACCACCTTCCAGCGACTTTCTGGCCTAATTTTAACGACTTTTCGACCAACTCCTGTGACTTTCCGACTAACTTTCGACAAACTTCCGGCTACCTTTGGCCAACTTTCGGCGCCTTTACGACCAACTTTCGGCGACTTCCGACCAACTTTCGGTGACCTCCTCTGGCCGACTTTCGGTGTCCCTCCGACCACCTTCTACTGATTTTCTGGCCTAATTTCGATGACCTTCGGCCAACTTCCAACGACTTTCCAATCAACTCCCAACCGTCCTCCGGCCGTTTCTGTCCGGTTCTTGACTAATTCAGGTCTTCTGAGTCTAATTCTGGCTTCTGTTTCTGAGTCTAATTCTGGACTCTAGCCTCTCTCCAGCTGACCTTCAGCGTCGCTTCAACTGTTCTTTGGCCTTTATTTTCATCTATTCTAAGGAGTCCCTATCTGTTGATCCTGCTCTTCTTGCTGAGTTTGATTCTAGCCTTTGTTTCTGATGGTTCTACTTTGTTTTTGTTGATCCTGCTCTTCTTATGTTTTTGCTGGTTCTGCTCCATTTCTATTAATCCTGCTCTTCCTGCTAAGTCTGATTCTGGCCTCTTTTCGCTGATTTTACTTTATTTCTACTGATCTTACTCCTCCTGCTAAGTCTGATTCTATTCTCTATTTCTGCTAGTTTTGCTCTGCTTCTTCTCCAAACTCAAGTAGTTTTCTGTTTTTTCTACTTGAGTTTGAGAGAGGATGTTAAAATCAAAAGGTACTCTACCTCATATCGGTTGGGATAAAGTACTAGACTTCCCTATCTTTTTATAAATAGAGATGTAACCTATGTAACTTAATTCATCACTTAACTCACCTCTTCACTTATTACTTTAATTTTTTTTTATAATTCTTTTTTGTTTTATAATATATTGTGATTATACATGAGTCTTATTTTTTTTAACAAATTAACCACCACAGACAAGACTCAATGCAAAAACAAGATTAAAACAACTTTTTCTCAAACAAGAAGTCACCTTAAATTAAACAAATCTCATACACTTTCAAAAAGTGGTCGGTTCAAAGTGGGCAGGCGGTCTTACTCCACCACTTACACGCAATTTTGGATCAACCCAACCTAATAAAAAAATATAAGATTGTGAAGAAAAGAAAAATTAGTATCATTTATTATGTGCTGTTGGGTTGTCATGTCCATCAATATATATATATATATATATATATGTATGCATACCAAGAGTAATGCATTGGACGAAAATAAAACATTAACCGATGCGACAAAGCATGGTGCATGATATGAACTTGCGTCCAAAATTTGCAGGGTGTGGCTCCTAAAGCTTATAGATAGAATATTTAGTATTTTTTTTTTTTTGTATGTTTGAATTGTGTTTATTACAAAGAAGTTTGATGTGCCTGAGGAGCAAAAATCTCTCTGACACGTACAATCCATGCGAATCACGAGGTGTAATAGGTCAAACCAACTAGCCTATAATAAATGGCACATGATGATAAATTACTTGATGTTTTCAAGTTACAAAATACATATTACTAAACTAGTTGCACAAGTGCATGGACATAGCATCATGAGTCATATTTAGGTGATTGAACAATAGATTCAACGCTGCATCGCTCTGAATCCTAATATAAAACTTTAAAAAGGTTAAAAAACTATAAAACTTTAAATAAACACATAACCCTTTATAATTTGAACTTATCTACAAAATGAATAAAATTGTAACAAATTTAATAAAATAACAAAAATGCTCCTACCAAAAACTCTTTTATTTTGACATAAAAAGGCAAAATTATTTTTTTATGTTCTAATTTAAAGAAATCAAATGATAGAAATACTCATGTGACAGAATTTTTCATTAATTTCAATGGTTTTCATGTATTTTAAAATTAAGCTCAAACCATAGAGGTTATGTGTTTACTTTTAAATCACGTGGAGATCATGTGTCTTTCTCTCAAATCGTAAGGGATGAAGTGTAATTACCCCAACTTTAAATGTCCGTAGTAAAGGGTATTTGAGAATATTTACAAATAAGGGTGCACAAATAAATCGAAAAACCCGACCTCTATACGTCTATTTGGTTTTGGTCTAACTCTAAAAAATGTCAACCCGTTCTATTCGATTCGATTCGATTTGATTCGATTCTTGATTCTACATTTTTTAAACTCAAATCGAACCAAAGACCAACTCAACCCAAACTAACCCAAGAACCGAATCAAGACCCAATCTAAATATCTCATAAAAATCTATATATATTTTGTATATGTCATTAAATCATTTTTATTTGTACTTAATTATTATTAATTTTTATTTATATGTCAATGTTTTATTTTTTTGAAATATTAAGAATGCAAAACCAATGTTATTATTTTATTTTTTTGAATAAATAAATTAAATAATATACAATAAAAATAAAACCGATCCGACTCAAGCCGATCTAGACCCGAACCGATATATGAAACCGAACTGAACAAACTCAAACCAAGTTGGGCTGGTTCAGCTCTGAATCCAAAAAAGTAAAACCAATTAAGATCGAATCGGTTTTGTGTCTAACACGGACCGATCTAATCCGACACATGCACATCCCCATTACAAATGACTTTTTCATCTGGAACAGCATTACTGTTAAGCCTTTATACTTCCATGGGTTTTTACGGTACAAGTATCCTTCATTCTCAATCCTTAGATCAAAAAACTGAAGGTAAAAAAATAAATCTTATCACTGAATGAAAATCTTTCCAAAAATCAAGATGGTTAAAATACAGTTACCACAAATGTCAGTCCAAGTGGTAATTACCCTCATCTCATGTTACCAGAGCCATTCCCAGCAAATAAATGAAGGGGCCCAGCAAGTTTTGGTGAGGGCCTACTTTAGGCCAGGGAGATGGAGGAATGCGGGTGAGGGGTTAAAGATAAATAAATGCTGCTGAACCCAAACTTTTTCACAACCACAAACCAAAGGTCCAACAATGAACATTCTGGTAAAGGGGCCCAATACTATCGGTAGATATAAGAGCCATAATGGTCATCTACCATACCATAAATCTTTGATCTACACGGAAGTGCAAAATCCACAACTAACTACGTCTCACTGTCTATTGTTTATTTCTTCATCATGAAAATTAGTCTACATATACTTTTTGAATCTTCAGTGATGGTTCAGAAAAATGGAAGATCAAAATGAGCAACACATTCTTAGCTACTATTTTCAACACTGACGGACATATGCAGAAATATTAGTACCTTATATTAAGCACATCAGATCCCTCTTCGATCAGTTCTCTTTGTCAATATTCCTCTTGTTCTTCTTGTATCTCATTTCTGTTCAGCCCCGAGCTCCCCCCATTGGCTTCCACTACACTTCCTGCTTCAGAAAATTGTCTGCTCAGACCCGAGTTCCCACCATTGGCATCCAATACACCACCTGATTCAGATATTTTTGTGATCCTCTGCAACTCATCAGTTCCATCTGAAGGATTAGCCACCTGCTGCTCATCAGCCGATTGTTTCTGAGATGGTGGTTTTTTGGGTTGTCGGATGGCCGCAGCAGCTTCAGGCATTGCTACAGGGGGTGGCTGGGGAGGAACCCATGAACGCTGAACTGGTCGCTCATTGGTCAGCACACCAGTAGGCCCATTCCTCAATTCGTCTTCATTTTCGATTTTGCTGATTCTGACATTTTTTCTTTGCCACCAAGGCACTGAACTATCTCCATTCAACTGATTGATGAGTCCATTATCCAGTACGTTGGAATTAAAGCCATCAGTGCTCTCATGAGACTGAAAAACCTGGCTAAAGTTGCTTTGAGTCTGACCAACATCCCAAGGCTAATCAGAAGGAACAAATAATTTAAGTAATTAGCCCCATCTGGTGTAAATGAAGGAATACAAAAGCCTATATCCCAACTTTCATCTTACTAAAGTTGTAATTATTAATATCCCAGTGAAAGGTTTAATGCATGCACATTTTTTTGGGAGAATACCACAAAATTTTGCATAACTCAGTAACACTTCAAAATCATATTAAATTGCAACTAAGATTATAACAATAAACTTATTAGCTGAGCTAGAGTTGCTAGTGATATAGATTCATAAAGAGCAGATGCTTTTTCTAGTGATGGGTGTTGAGTCAGCGTAGTGGCCCCCAGAGCTTGGTGAAAGGACAGACAGTATTAGAAGGATAAGAATCACAAGACAATATACTTCACTTTTAAAATTAGAGTATTCACCTCCCATGCTGAATGGTAAGTATAACTCTGTGAAGTAATTATACGAAAAACATAAAGTGGAAATTGTGATAGAATGTAACACTAAAAAACAAACCTTAGCTCTAGGTGCTAAGTGAGGATTTGGTAACGGCTGATTAGGATTGGGTGGTAGATCGTTTATCTCCTGAAAGAAAACCAGAAAAATAGAGTATCAGCACTAAAGCCCAACAAGTCAAGCCCAAGATTGAGACTAGGAGTGAATTACTCTGACGTTAGGAGGTTTCTCTCCTCTTTGGACCATAGCCATAATCTGTAACACGATAATCAACATAAAAAAACTGGAATCGTATCTAGCATCCATCTTAAAATAATAGAAGGAAGACCATAATTTTATACAATTTCATCTCATTCTCTGAAATCACAACACATCAACCAGAAATAAAATGAAAACAGTAGCAAGTAATCAATTCAGGGAAAACAGTAGCAACTTGATTTCCTGGTGGATTGGTTCTGAGTATTATATGTTCCCAGTTGCATTCCTACTCATAACTCATACACCACCATTTTATATTTGATTTATTTTCTGTGGTGGCAGTTAGAAGAGGGACAAGAGGGGAAGGAAGAGGGGGGAATTCGTTGTGTGTTGGGTGTTGTTTGTGTGTGTGTGTTGGGGGGGGGGGGGGGGGGGGGGGGGGGCGCGCCTCTGTCTGTCTGCAGAGCAATGGATCACCTCTAAAGGTTTGCTTTTAAAGGAATTTATCTACTTGCAAAAGAAAATTGAAGCACTTTCTTTAAGATATTTGACTGCATCTATCTGTGTCATTTAGATAACAAGCACCCTTTTATTCAGTTTAAATGATCCAATGGCACCTTAGAGAAGCTAAATGATCAAATGGTACATGAGAGAAGTAATTGCACTCGTGAATATACCAATCATTACTCTTTTGGGGACATTTTAACAATGCAAATATATTATAGCAAAAACAAAGATTAAAAAAATAAAAAGAAAAAATATAACCTACCTCCATATAAGATTTTGGGTGAGGTGCTACAGTGTGTTCCACAGTTGCAGGTGGTGATGAGGATCTTGCTGTAAAGAAATTCCAAGGATGTAAAATCAATTTCTCCAGAGAAATTAAACAATAGATAATCAGGACTCATTGCTGAACAAAAACCTGAGTATAAGTCAATGTCTGCCTTGCCATTCGCATTTGATTGCTGCAAATCAATAAAGTAAGTAAGAATAAAATTGACAGAACAGAACTAGAAACCAGAAAAATGTCAGCTCCTAATCATCTATAAAGATTTGAAGTTATGCCTCTATTCAGCTCACCCTTGAACTAGTGACTGAGACTCGATGATCTTGTTCAACAAGAGGGATTCTCCCAGGGGTATTACCTTGCCCTGATAATTGCACAAGAAACAACGATGAGTCTAGGCGAGACAGCTTCTGCAGAGGTCTATTCAACATTGGTACTCAAAACAAAATAATATGAGAGTTCTCTCATGTCAGAATCTCTATCAAGTTTCTCATAGAAGCATGCACACAAGATTTTTAATCGCCTTCCTTTGCCGGTACCAATACTACATTGTTTTAATAAGAGTTCTTCACTCTTAGTCCCACATTGGCCAGTGTACAAATCCATATATTGTGTATATAAACCAACGGATAGATCAAAACGGAAACTCGTTGATACAAGTGGCAGGGGCAGCACTAGAAGTTTTTGGATCACCCTAATCAGGGCAGGTTCGAGGCAGGGTGACCCCGGCACAAAACCGATGTCGGTTAACCTTTCTTATTACCCCAATCCGGAACATCCCACCCCTGTCCCAATATGGGCAGGTGGGGCCACGACATTTTGAGGCAAATTGCCATCCCTATAAACACCTACACGTATACTTGAAGCATTCTTAGCCCTTCCTATATCAATGTTTTTGGAAGAAAAATGAAAAAAATAGACACTCCTGCTTTGGCTCTTTGTTGTGTAAATCAAGGTTGAAACAAGTCAAAAACTGATGTAAAGTGTATAAGGTGATGAAGTATAACAACTCAAACTCCCTAAAACATCTCTACATTGATTTGACCAAACAACCTTCTCACACAACAAACTCTCCACCCTCCCCACTTTTGCAAGAAAAAACAGAAAGGGGAAAGAACGAAAAGGAAAAATTGAGAGGGAAAAAAGAAAGGAAAGGAAAAGGACCTTGTCTCTTCATTCTAAATCTTATGCTATGGATCTTTACAAAGGGTCTAAAGCCCAATTTGTGTGTGTACTAAGCATTTCAAAAGTTGAAACCTGGTGTTAAACACGAGCAAATTAATGAAGCTTAGTAAAAATGCTCTTGAGGTTTTATACTATGGACCTCATGGCGTGTGTGTTGTGTACACGTACAGTTTGTTGGTCTATGTTTCTTATAAACCATTTTCACAGACTTAATCACCAAATGCAATTAAACTTTCCTGATCTATACAATTAACTCTGCTTAACCAAATTTAAATGACTATCTAATAATCACTTAAGCAGTTAAAAATGTTTAAATCACAGTCAGTTCTTACACTAATTGGCCTTTTGGCAGAGACATACTCTTTTTTCTTTCAACAAGGAACAAAGAAAATTTTGAAATTAAAAATCTAAAATTTAAAAAGAGATTAAGTTTTCTGGTAAACCACAGAAGCAATTTTTTTCACCTAATTGTCTAACAATCATTTATATAGTACTCAAGGTCAATTTTAACAACCCAAATACAAAATAATCTTAGTCTCTGTGCATAGTGAATTGAGTTTCCCCTGTAACCTAAAATGTGTGAATGTCCAAACGCGCAAATAGCATAGAGACATCATAGCATGCAGCAGTACAGAGATAGGCAATGCTGTTATAACTAAAACAATCAGATACTTCACAGATAATGATGATGGAAACCATCTTTCAGCTGAAACTTGTTCAAGGAAGCAATTCTCTATTACCTTCCAACTTCCGTATAGCATTACTCATTGACTTCATTTCCTGGACTTGCAACCCTATCAGATTCATAAGTTCCTCAAAGCATTTCTTCTCTGTCAAAGGACAAAATAAATGTCATCCATCATGGAGGTTATTATTATTCCTAAAGAATCCAAAATAGCATACAAAAATTACATAAGAAGAAAAGGGAACAAAACAACATCAAGTCAGCATTGAAATCATAATGGAAAATAGTCTAAATCAATTACAAATCACCTTCAGTTTTCGAAATCAACATTTCCTGGCTTGCTCGTGCCACATCAGCAGCTGCAGCTGCAGCAGCTTTTGCAGCAGCTGCTGCTTCTTGCTCTAAACTTGGTTTTGAGTTGGCTTCCTTGGCAGATTCCTGTTCTTCTTCTAATGCAACCTTGCGAATCCAGGACTTCAACCTAGGGACAATAGCATTCTGAAAGGGGGAATGGGTCATCTGATAGTGTAACCATCTTTGAACATTATATTAATTGGAGAAAAAGGGATTATTTATTTAAAACCTGAACTATAGGGGCAGTGAAAATTTTACCCCCTGAACTTTCAAATACGCCAATTTGCACTCGTACTTCTATATAGCTAAGAAGCTATCTTATACCCCTTCTCTCTTGACTGGTTCTTTGTAAAAGTAATGAAGCTTCTGCATTTATCTACACATGATGGGTTTGACATTTTAAAGTGACCATTTTACCCTCCCACCCACTTCTACACCATTCATGACCCCCTTTTTCCTCTAATCCTCTCAACTGACCCCAAAAAACAAAAAATTTGCTAGCCACTCGCTTTTTGTGTGAGGTTTTGTTTGCCTTAAGGCCTGCCTTGTGTGCCCTTTGGAATTGAGCCTTGAGCCTCATTGTATATCCAGCTTCTTTTTAGGTAATTAAATTCTTACTTACCAAAACATAAAAAGAGATCAGAACCAAAATCACTAACAAATGAATACAGACTATACAGTTTAAGAAATTTTACCCTCCCCCCCTAACACAAATCTTAGGTCCGCCATTGTTGATATTAGCTTGCAAATAAGTTCAACTCCAGTTTTGTTACGTGCACGTAGGATTGCACACTAGCTCATTGATAAACAGGAAAGTGAAATAGAGGTAACACTAAAAGAAGATTGTAATGAGAGCTTGCCTTGCGATGGAAGCAAGCAAAGGGTCGCTCAAATAATGCCTTTACAGCTATTAACTTCCTTGGATCTAAACTAAAAAAGTTTTGTTCTCATCATCTATAGGGAAAAATGAGAGGCGGGTGGATTTTAAAGTGATGTCTGTGGACTAAGAAGCACGGATATGAACACAAGTACGGATACGAACACAGATATAGACACGGCATGTTAAAAAAAAAAAAAACACGAACATGGCACGGATGTGGCAAAAAAAATATTTTTATATATTTTTATTTGCCATATATAAGAATGTAACATTTATAAGTCACCCAAAATAAGATGAAAACAACTAAACAAGTTCACAATTATAATACAACACGAACAAGTTAAGGATTTGAAGAATTGGATGTGAGTGTCTTAAAGTTTTGAAATTTACAAATGCGACCCCACTGATATTTTTAATAACAACATTTCAACTCCCAAAATGTGTCCAAGGAAGGGACACATGTGTCTGCGATGTGTCCACGACGTGTCCACTAAAAAAAATTAGTAAAAATATTGGACACGCTAATTGGCGTGTCCGACACGTGTCCTGACCTGTCCGAGGAATATGTGTCTCCGACATGTGTCCGACATGCATACAACACCCTAAAGGGAGTGTCCGTGCTTCCTAGAATGTGGAGAAGGGGGAAAAGGGTGTATAGGGTTATAAAACTCACCATGATGCCCAAAAGACTAATACCACGTGGGTATGCAAATGAGTAAAGGCAGCAAACCCTCAAAAGCCTCATCCCATATTTGTTTTAATCCCCCCTTGGGCAGCGCATGTGTATGTGCTTGCCCATATCTTTTAACATTCAAGCATCATGTATTAATGATTGAGTTTTAACCACCAACTACAGTGGCCTCGCAGACATTAGCATGGTGGGTTTGAAATTTTCCACTATACTAAAAATCAAGCATGGCAATACTTAGATTTTGAAACAACTATTTGATGATTTAAAAGTTTCATGGTCAAATTATACTCTTAAAACTTACTTTAGGTCCTTTAATTCACTTGAGACTTCTAACAGTTTGGAGAGTTTGTAGCATCTCAAATTTTAGGGGAGGATAGTGACAGTAACCCTAGAGTTCATAAGGAGGACAGCTACCCAAAGAGAATTAGAGGATCAGCCACTTGCATGCAAAAACTGTGCGGATGCAGCAGAATAGTCATATCATTGCAAGCTAATTAAGATTGTGCATTGGATGATGGTATAGAATTTTTTTTTTATAATACCTTGAAAAGTACAGCAGTTCCGGCACCAGAAAGAGCAAGTACTCCTACAGCAAGAAGAGCATGGGACCAGTGAAATCGGGACTGTGTTAAGGTCCCAACTTTAGAAATGACACCAGAAGGAGCAGCTGCTGAAGGCCGCAGAGTTTGAGTTGAAACTTGAGGCTGAACATTTGATAAAGAATTCATCTGGCCATCTGTTACGAATATAAAAGAACAGATAAGGAAAACATTATTAAAACAAAAGTTTCATCAAATCTAAAAAAGCTATTGAATCATCACCATAGGCAGAAAATCATACCCAGACATAAGCATTTTTACCTTGATTAGTACCAGTAGGCTGCGCACTTGAAACAGTCGGGGGTGGATCCTGTGATTAACACCAAAATGTCAATGACTAAACACCAAAGACACGGACCCACATATGGGTAACATCGATTTTCAGTAAAGGCTTCATTGATGTTTCAACAGCTTGTTGCAGTCAGAAAAGTGTGTAAACTGAGAAGAATAATTTGCTCACAGGAACACGACGGAAAGCTTCATCTATCTCCTCCTTTGTGAGGCCCTTCTTCTCAAGAAAAGATCGCCTATAGATGACAGGGGATCCCCTTACTTTTGGGTGTGAAAGGAACTTAATAGCATTTTGCACTTGTTCCTCTCGCATCGGTTCTGAGTTCACAAACACAGATGTGGAAGAAATTCCTTTATTAGCCTCTGCCTTTGCATCATGCTGATCCTCAATTGTTGGTTGTACAATCTCCGACCCAGTACCTACAAAAGAGAGATCGTTATTGCAAGTAGAAGAAGCATCTACAGAATCAACTGAAATGTGAAATACTTGTGAACTTATTTTAAAATGTAAATTGTCAACCATCTTCACCAGTGTGGCTCTTAACAGCAATAGACGAACTTGGAAAGTGCTATAATGAAACAAACTATACTAATAAAGCATGGATGGGAAGAACTCAAAAAGAACTATGACAAGGAAATTAGACAAGCTAACAATGTTTGATATATTTCACTTGATATGCAAAGAAACCAATTAACACAATTCAGTGTGGATAGGAAAAGGATATTGTATGTGAAATGCATGGTAATTTAAAGGTGGAAACCATCAAGCAGTGGGGTTCAACTTACAAAATACATACTTGATGAAAATGAGCAGTGCCCCCTTTGACAGTTCTTCATTATACTCTACTCCGCAGTTGCCGGGAAACTAATTTGGGAGGAGGAAACTCGTTTTTCCGGAAACGCTTTTCCGTTACGAGTACAAAACTCATTTGGAAATTTGGGGACACATTCCGAAAATGCGAGGAAAATATTTTGAAAACTCTTGAGAAACTAAGAAAAACGCTGCGAAAACTTAAAGCATTCATTTTTATATATTTTTTCCCTTAAATTCTTACTAAATATCTATGAAATTATTCATATAAGTTTTCACTAAGTTTTTCAAAAGTTTCCACTAAATTTCTTAAAGGTCTCTTCTGAATTCTGCGAAACCTTCTTCATAAGGTTCCTATCAAGTTTCCAATAGTTTCCTGCTTCCCATTTTCCACTATATTTTTTTTACTGTGTTTCCCGCTTCCGTTTCCCCTAATATCTCCAGCTTCTGCTTCCCATTTTAGTAACTATGCTCTACTTTACTCTAAAAAGTATTGTGTAAATATATATCATGTCTATCAAATAGTCATGCCGCTTAGAGTACTTCTAGAAAATGTTCATGTCGAAGACATGCAAAGATAAGTATCAGGACTATCAAATAATGCCAATGGATTTTACCAAAACCAGAATAACAAACCTGCAACTTCTACAGTGTTTGAGATAACCAGATAAATTAGTTAGTTCCATAACTACATTTGGCTTAGCTACTAGATTCTTGAGACTGATTAAGGTTCTTAAAAGGAAGAGCATTGGTCATGACCTGAACAACTACTGAATTAAATGTCCATGTCTCATCTTGTACTTCATGGACTCTGGAATTGTATACAAGTACAAGTAATGCAACTAAAAACCTTTCCTGAAAACGGGTAGCTGGGAGAAAACCACAAAAAATCTTCTTTTACCTTTCGCTACATCATTTTCAACAATTGTGACAGAGAAAATGCCAAAATCAGTTCATTTTAGCAGTTAGTCTTACCATTTCCTCATCAATGGCCTAGAATAATAAGTTACTACATTGAACTGATCAATTCACGAAAGATTCACTCCTATCTAATTTAACCACACAAGAGAGCATCCGTACTTCTACTCAAACTTTTAACTCAATTGCTGCTCCTATCACTTCAAAAACTGTTAACGGTGAAAGTACTATAAATAACAATGGGACTTCGTGAAAGCAGAGGAATTTCAACAAGACCAATCTCTAAACTACATCACATGATGAAATCCATATTATAACATGATCAGTGTGCAATAGTAAACTTGCTGGCGCGAATCAAACTGCTCTCAACGAACCCACCGCCAAGAAAGGCAGGAAAATTACAAGAAATTGAAGTGTTCGAATTTCACTTCCAATATTTGCACAGCGGGCGAAACAAAAGCTTCCTCACAATTAATCCTAACGAGAAATGTTGTCTCAGTTAACAATAGATTTCTTTTTTACGGAAAAAAAAAAAACAATTTTGTCCTTTTTCTACTTCTAATATTTTTCTCGGAGACCAAACAGAGAGCATCGGAATCAAATTTCAGTAGCTTACCAGATTAATCAAGGAAAGGAAAATGGAACCCACAAAAAAGGGAAGAAAAAATCACCTGGGTTTTGAGTCTTATCGTCGTTTAGATTGGGAGTAGCCACGGACTGGGTCGCCATAGGCAGCCGAGTAGCCGACTTCAACAGATTTTCCCAGAGAAAGACAAAGAAAAGCGAAAGAAAATCAGGTCCTAGAACTTCACAAAGAAATTGAATGAATAAATGGCAATGATAACTAGTATTTATCAGAGCTTACCGAAGATGATGATGTCAGAGGCTTGGGATTGTGAGAAGGGGCTAAACTGAGTTGGGTGGTGGGGGCGTCAGAGGTGGGTTTCGCTCATCTCGAAGCGTTGGCAGTGCTAACGCCTGCGTCGTGTTTGGTAACTAAGAAAAGCCAAAATTCCTGCAGACAATTAATATAGTCCGCTTTTATTTTATTATTCTATTTTTTATTTTTCTTGTTTCTTTATAAAACATATTATAATTTAACCAAAATGGTTAAGTAACAAATTGTAACAACTTTGATATATTGAAAGAGTTTAAAATATGTTCAAAGGTTATTTTTTATCTCGTAATTTGATTTCAAACAAGAGCCAATTACAAATATAATGTCATTTTTTTTAAGAAAAATGTTGTTAGAGGCCAAACCTTTTATAGAATTTTTAAAAGCTGACATCAGCAAGATGAAAATTTGTACTCCATCTTTCCAAAACTCTGTACTCTTGTTTGAATATAGTTTATAAGTTAGTTTTTTTTTTTCGTGTTAGTTTTTCTTTTAACAAAGAAATATATTTTTTTTACTTCTATGGACTTTAAATTTATACCCATTCATAAAAGGAAAAAAATTGGATTTGATTGAAAAAATTCACACACCAACAAAAATTACCTCAAAAAACTAGCTTATAAACTGCATCCAAACAAAATTTTGTTTTACAACTTGGGAAATCGAGAAATAATGCACATCTATATTTCTTTCCTTTTTCTTTTTTTTTTTTCTTGTGTGTAGACATTCAGATTAAGAGATTTTAGGGAACTATCAGTTAATAAACTAGACTAAGACTACTCCCCCAAACAAAAAAAATTTAAATAATGGATGTTACTTCTATAATTGTTATTTGTTCATAAATAACAACTATACGTATTTAAAAGGCAGATTATGCCTTACTTCCAAAAAGTTATGTACAATATTTATGGTCCACAAAAGAGGCAAAACAAGGCCAAGTTCTAAAAACCTATCTTTACAAATTCAATTCCAATTTTTGATTCACCACAAGGGGTGTGGTTATGTGGTTGACTAGTCTTTATGTTAAGTATGAGGTGTGAAATATAATCTCTCCTCACAGCCCCTATAGTCAAAATCGTAATCTTGCACGAGTTCGACAATAGCCGGGTCAAATGCTTAGACAACTTATGGAAAAAAAAATTGCAACTCTTGATTCGGACCATCAAGGGAAAAACCAAAAAAAAGGAGTTTTTTTTTCCCTTCTTTTTTGCTAGGCAAAAGAGTTTGTTTTCTATTAAATTTAGGTAAATGCTAAATGCTGTATGAAAAAAGTCATCCATCTCGGAGAGGGAATGGATGGGGAGTGACTATATTAGAAACCCAATAGCGCGCTCCCTCTAACTTAAGGTGTAGTCCATTCTATGGACCATCAGACATGACCGTTTCAGCAGAATGGAGGGACATTGGTTGGGTTGGGCGGGTCTAGACTAAAAATTATTTTCATATGGCATAAAATGCAATCCCAAGTTTATCCATTTAACACAAAACTTATTTAGTAAATCATTTTATTCTCTAAAAAATCTTAAATAACATGAAATTTAATTATATACATATCTTAAAATATATAAATATATTTCGGGCCAGGCTTTAAATATATTTCCAAGCTCGCCCATTAATATAATCAGGTATAAAAAAATTCTCAAACCTTATAAATGGTGAGTGAACCTGGACAGGCCTAGCAGGTCATGGTCACCTAGGGGTGAATATTGGGCGAGCTGAGCCGAGATCGGGCTAGGCCTACATAAAAAAATTCTCATCGGCCCTAAAACCAAATTTCAAGCTCGTCCAGCTACAAAAGTTGTATTCTCAAGTCCATTCAAGCTAGCAAAATACATATATATAATATTAAAATATAAAAAATATATTTAGTTTAAATATATTTTGGACCGCACCAGGTCGGGTCGAGCTTTAAAAACAAATTTTAAGTTCGTCCATTAAACTAATCGAGTCTTAAAAAAATTTTTAAACCCTATAATTTATAGAGCTTGGATAGGTCTATCAAGTTCTTGGATCATCTCCACTCCTATGGCCACCCCAGCATCATCCCCTCTTTATTAGAGCCAACAACCATAATGGCCTTCAGTTTGGGAATGTCATTGGCTTGGGGTCTCCTATCCAATTTTGGCGTCATTCTCTTTATGGATTATTGGGTGTTTAACTATGAAAAATTACAAAATTTATATGAATTTTTTCCGATTGTATTTGAAATTTAAATTTATTAATAAAAAAATAAAAAAAATGTGAGAAAAGTATTTTTGTTCTTTTTTTTTTTCATTATCAAATTCTTAATCCAAATAGTGTATAGCATTACCATTGGCTAATTTCCATAACAAGGCACAATTTTGGTCTTTATTCCGGTACAGGGGCCATTTAGACTTATTGCTGGGAGGCGAGTTCAACACTTTTTAGAAAAACGTTTCTATTAAAAACGCTAATTCAAAAAGTGTTTCTTCAAAAAACGCTTTTCAAAAAAGTGTTTATATTGAAAAAGCTTTTTCAAAAAGTGTTTTTAGCAGCAACACACTAGCAAATTTAAATTCCATTTCTAACATTTCAACATTACATAACTTTTGAACCGAGACTCCAATTGATGTGCCGACAACTCTCACACGTCACTCGGGACCCGCAGGAGCCTCCCATCGAGTTTCGCACTCACGGGACCTTTCCTTCCCAAAATGGTACCCCGAAGGCTGATTTTACCTAACTCTAAAATCCTAACACCCAAAATCCCGAAAGATGGATTAACTTTTGAAACGAGACTCCGATTAACGTGTCGTCAACTTTCACACGTCACTCAGGACTCGCAGGAGCTTCCTGTCGAGTTTCGCACTCACGGGACCTTTCCTCCCCAAAATGGTACCCCGAAGGCCGATTTTCCCTAACTCCAAAATCCCAAAAGATGACATAACTTTTGAACCGGGACTCCGATTGACGTGCCGACAACTCTCACACGTCACTCGGGACCCGCAGGAGCCTCCCGTCGAGTTTCACACTCACGAGACCTTTTCTCCCCAAAATGGTATCCCAAAGGCCGATTTTGCCTAACTCCGAAATCCTAACACCCAAATTCCTGAAAGATAACATAACTTTTGAAACGGGACTCCGATTGACGTGCCGTCAACTCTTACACGTCACTCGGGACCTGCAGGAGCCTCCCGTCGAGTTTCGCACTCACAGGACCTTTCCTCCCCAAAATGGTACCCCGAAAGCTGATTTTGCCTAACTCTGAAATCTTAACACCCAAAATCTCGAAAGATGACATAACTTTTGAACTGGGACTCCGATTGACATGCCGACAACTCTCACACGTCACTCGGGACCCTCAAGAGCCTCCCGTCGAGTTTCGCACTCACGGAACCTTTCCTCCCCAAAATGGTACCCCGAAGGCCGATTTTGCCTAACTCTGAAATTCTAAGACCCAAAATCCCGAAAGATGACGTAACTTTTGAACCGGGACTCCGATTGACGTGCCAACAACTCTCACACGTCACTTGGGACCTGTAGGAGCCTCCTATCGAGTTTTGAACTTACGGGACCTTTCCTGTCCAAAATGGTACCCCGAAGGCTAATTTTGCCTAACTCTGAAATCCTAACACCCAAAATCCCGAAAGATGACATAACTTTTGAAACGAGACTCCGATTAACGTGCCGTCAACTCTCACACGTCATTTAGGACTTGCAGGACCCTCCCGTCGAGTTTCGCCTCACAGGAGTTAGGCCGACATGGCCTAACTCCAAAACCCTAACTCCCAAAATCGCAAAAGATGACATAACTTTTGAACCGGACCTTTCCTCCCCAAAATGGCAAATATAACCCAAACTCACACATATATTACATGAAAACATAATAACTTATTTTGCATCATACTGAACTACAAATCAGAACATGCTTTCATGGACCATGTTCATAACAACATAGTGGTTTCCCAGCAACGGTAAGGCTAGTCGGTAGATAGTTTTCAAAGTTATCGTCATCTTCTTCTTCTGAGAAGTCTGAAAGTTTTGTGTCAGAAACTAGCAACGGATCTTCAATAATTTCTATTATTCATTTTGTTGGATCAACACATTGTTTCTTCGCGTCTTCCGTAAAATAATATTTATCTAGTCTTCGTTGCATTTGATCAATCTCACGTTTGAGCGCTTTTACGACCTTGCTGTTAGGTGATCTCCTCCCGAAAAACTTAACTGACCAGGCCTTTGGGACACGTAAGTCATGCCATTGGCAATACATCTCTTGTTCACACCGTTTATCGAATAAGTTTTCCCAGGGCAACCTTATGCATTGCTTGTCGGTGAACCATGCGATGGTTGTAAGGATGCATTGCCAATAAAGATATGGTTGACTGGACCCATCGTATTGTGCATTAGAATAGGTTTGTTGAGGAAGCTACGTTTTCGGCCATACCATTTGTTACTAATTGGGTCTGTATATGTACCCACCATGTGGATGACTGAGTTCTGATTTTCATGCACATTGGTGGTTGGAACTGAATGACAAGATGATGCACCAAATAACCCTTTTCACTTGGGCATGTTTCGAGATTTGGTTTCTTGAGCATTTCATAACCTCACATCATTTTATACTCAACCAGTTCACACCAATCTGTCATGCTGAAAGATACTAATCGTTAGTGAAAGGCTTCACGTGATACTGCAAAATTCACATGACAATGCTGAAGTTACTAGCAGGGTTCACGTGAAAGGCTTTAGAAGGTAGAGATATGACAATCATTAATTGACAAGTAATAAGACATGACAATTATCAAGAAATTCACATGACATGTCTCAGAAGATAGAGATAAGGCAATCATGTATCGAAAATTAATACGACATGACGAGTCTGCTAAATTATTGTCCTGTTATTGGTCTAGCGTCTTCAAAAAATGACAAGTCTTCATATTTCAGTTATGATAAGTAGTTTCAATATTACTTTCTTCTATTAATTTTTTTTTTTGGTGGGTAAAGAAAAAATGAATTATCCTATTATTTTTACTTTATCATTTTAATGAATTTATCGTCAACTTTAGTTGTTTTCTCCACAAAGAGTGCCAGTGTCAATAGCAACAGTTATATTCATTTATAAATGGACATAGATAGAACAAAAACTATCGTTATTAATTTTGTTATAACTAAATGTATTTACAACAAAAACTATCATCATTAACTATTACATCCAACAAGTTTTGAAATCTAATTATCCAGTGTGCAAAAAAACAATCTCGGTACTACACATGGTCTCCTGTACCACATCGGGGTGGCCTCCTCTCTCTCGCGGGCCTCGACTGTCGAATAAAGACACGTGTGATGGACCGTAGTGTCGGATGTGCCTCTGGATGTGGGTCTGGCTGTGGCACTGTCGGTGGCTGTGGCACTGGGGGTGACTCTGTCTGTGGCTGCAGATGTGGATGTGGCTGTGGCTCTGCCTGTGTGATCTGCGAAACACCCTTAGTGTCAATGGTAAGGGGTGCCACCACTGGATGAATCTGTTACACACTACTAACCTGAGTGACTTGCGATGGCCCCTCTGGCTGTGTCGTACGGTCAAAATGGTCCTGACCCTCTGCTGAAAAACGCGTCTCTATCTATTGCCCAGATGATAATAATGGGTCAATATATCGCTGGAAGTCATCATTATCTCCTACTGCCGATAACCAATACTGCTGGTCGTATGCAACAGGTGATGTAATATGGCGATAGGCGGTACGACGCGGTATGACCTCAGAACTACTCGGACGTGATGATGAGGGCACGTCGTGTGACTTGGTGTGATATGTATATACTGGCCTAGTCGGAGTCACACAGGCTGAGGATGGCTGCGTGGCATTGAAATACTGCAAGAACTCTTGTGATGATGATCCGCTGCGAGGGGGAGCGGCTGGAGCTGCTGGTGGCATAGGAGGGGGAGCGGCTGTAGCTGCTGCTGGCATGGGAGGGGGAGCGGCTATAGCTGCTGCTGGCATGGGAAGGGGAGCAGCTGGACCTGCTGGTGGCATAGGAGGGGGAATGTCTGGAACTCCTGGCTGTGCAATCCGCTGCTGCTCACGCAAGACATGAAGTGACCTCTGACACAGGTTTCGGACCAAATACATGTCCTGCAGTGCCTCCAGCTGTCGTATGCATATCTAGCACGATCAACGAAATGATGTATGACCGCGATGTGACGAGTCTGCAAAGTAAGTTGAAGTTTTTATGACATTTAAACATTTATAATACACATAAAAAATATATATAATATATGACATTACTAACCGCATTCTCGACCGTGGAGCCAACCTCAAGGTATCCAGTAGTAAGCTGATGAACTGGATTCCCAACCAGTGTGCGTGTGATACGGCGATACCATACCATATATGGATCGTCGTAATGCATGTCTGCAGCATCAATCACCCCAGCTACAAGATACTCACGCCTATGCTACCATCGCTCCATGTGCTGTCCATAGAACTAAGTCCAATCAGTAGGCGGTCTCCTTCTCAAGTCAATAGCATGTAATGTGGGCGAGGTATCATGAGTGGCAGGTCAAACCTGTCTGAAACTAAACTGTCGGCAAACTCGATCCGGTAAATGCCACTTAACAACCTCCAGGCACAGCAAAGGGGATCGAGTGACCCATATATCACTCCCAACCCGACAATAATCAGGAAGTGTATGCATGATAGCATCGTACGACTTCCATATAAACTACATAATTTACATTAATAGTACCCATTAATAAGCAATGATGCTACAATTAAGTAATACGAATTACAAAATCTGAAATCGTATACATATCTCGTCAGGTCATAATCGGTCCAGCTAATCTCGGTAGACGCGAACCACATGGGTGGAAGTACTGGTAGTGCGATATCTAGATCTCCATCTGGCATAAACGTTCAACATAATATCAATTACATTTTATAATTACAAATGTGTACAGGTGTTAACAAAAATGAAAAGGCAGTTATACATACCTAGCTCCCCATGGTCCACCAAAAAACTCCACCCCCTGTACAACTAATGGTTGCTGGCCAACAGTAGGATCATCCATGCGGTGCGGGCCCATGCGTGGGAATCGCTCGCATGCCCATATCTGTACAAAAAAGGTCCACCATTCACGTTATGAATAAATTGTAATAAAAGACAAGCATTGTAAAGAAACATAACATGAACTATGTATTCAACCTGTAATAAAACGAGTGCTCCTGCAATCTGCCTAGCCCCAGTCCTCGCCACCCGGCACATGCTCCTGTAAAGCATGGCTAAAACTGCACTGCCCCAGCTATATATCCCGGCAGCGTCTAAGTCAAGTAGAAATGGGAGATATGTGAGCCTCACCATAGTCTGAGAGTAATCTATGAGAAGTATACCCCTAATAAGTCGCAGTATATAGGCACGTGCATGTCGCTGTATAGTAACCTCATCTGCATCCTGTGGGAGGACTTGAAATGTGTGACGAAGCCATGCCATCCTAAGGCAGGCACTGTCAATCTCCTCTGCAGGTGGGCTAACACCGAATGCCTGCATACATAGAGCCTGAAACTCCTGTAATGTAGTATGCATTTGTGCGCGTATAATAGGGGCCCCGTCGACCGGTAGTCCCAACAAGATGGCAACATCCTGTAACGTGATGCTGGCCTCCCCGACAGGTAGATGGAATGTATGCGTCTCTAGTCGCCAACGCTCAACCAACGCAGTAATCAATGGATGGTCCAAACGGACCCGACCAAGTCAATATACATCGTAAAAACTTGCCCGTACTATGTACTGTAATACACGTGGGTGTAACTGTACGTCATATAGGTGTGACCCACCACGTCTGCATGTGAGCGCATCCGTACCCTGTGTAACAAAATTATTGTAAACAAACTACTTGTACAGAATAATTGTTAACTTAAACACATACCCCATGCTCCCATATCCATATGGATCGATGATAGGCCTGTAACGTCAGCACTGTGCCATCAAGGGGCCCTGGCGCGCCGACATGCATATGTCCTACCATCAATGGGCCCTCGCGTGCCTACATCTATAGTACATATTAATATATTTTTATCATATGGTGCAATAAATGTACTACATCCATACATGCATGACAATGTAACATATGATAAAACAACCTCATTATTCTCTAATGATGTACATGACGAAAGGCAGTAAGGCCATTAATTGATGTGACAAAAGGCTGTAAAAGAGTGTATTACTTGATGTGACTACCCACTCATATAACAACCAATCTACAAAAATACATACAAATAAGCCCATATTAAGTTCTTCTGTTTAATGAGTAAAACCCACTGGTATCACAACCAATCCAAATAAATACATACAAATAAGTCCATATTAAGTTATTATATTTAATGAATAAAGCCCACTGCTATCATAACCAATCCAAATAAATACATACAAATAAGTCCATATTAAGTTCTTATATTTAATGAGTAAAACTCACTGCTATCACAACCAATCCAAATAAATACATACCAATAAATCCATCTTCAGTAATCATTATCTCAAATAGAAATATTAATAAATATCATTACATGCCTAAGTACCTACTATCCAATACATAACTCAGCTAGCTCGGTTTGGACATTTACGCCTATCATGCCCTTGTTCCTTACAAATACCACAATGATTTGTTTGACGTTTTCTGGAAACGTCCATCTCATTATGGATTCGTTTTGTACTTGGATGGTTGGATGTGGCCTCTCGTCGCCGACTCGGATTGGGAACTATCTTTGGACCATCGTATGCAGCCCAATAATGCTCATGCACCATCGGTTCAAACGATGTTTCGTACACGCGAGCATAAATGTTCATGGTATACTTAGGATCAATCAAGTGTCATGGTTGTCTGCCCGACTTTGCGCACACGGCTAGCATGTGTGAGCAAGGATAATGATAGATCATCCATTTTCCGCAGTCACATGATGGAGGATTCAAATACACTGCATGTTTGTGGTTCCCTTTCGTGCCTGCTGCACTTGTAACAACCTCGGCGGAACCCGATGCCCTGGATTTGAAATATAATAACATGGTGATTCTATTAGACATTGCGAAGCATATAAGTTATTACTAATCAAAATAAGTACATACAATTAAAATAAAATCTTATAACATTACCAATTACAAATAGTTACGCGATGGCCCGCCGATCGAGCTTGGTACTCTTCTATCTTAGCTTGCAC
The DNA here is from genome assembly GCA_033060915.1 of Euryodendron excelsum. Lineage (NCBI taxonomy): Eukaryota > Viridiplantae > Streptophyta > Magnoliopsida > Ericales > Pentaphylacaceae > Euryodendron > Euryodendron excelsum. Next base: position 36,392,137 of record CM065384.1, on the reverse strand, counting down.
TTTGGACGTGTACCTCAAACTCCTTGCTGAAGCACGTTGAATTTGTAATCGATTATAATTGAAAGTGGCCACCAGACGGTAGAAGGTAACCCGAACACATGAAGTAATGGGCAAGTCTCGTGCACCTCGAAGGACATTATTATAGTACTCTGAATCATTGGTGGTTGTAACTCCCCAATGATGACCTTCATCATATGCCAATGTCCACTTCTTTGGGTCCTCATTGAACAAAGCAAGATACGTCCTTGCCGCCGACTCTAACTTCATTTCTAAATTTTTAATTTCATCCATTGCCTCGTCAAACTTCCGCACTTGATGGGCAGTCCCAGCTTGCCGTATGAGATCCTTAACTTTAACATTATCGAAATTTTTGTGGTAATTACTTTTAAAGTGTATGAGGCAATATCTATGGAATCCAATTGGTTGCCTTCGTCGTGGTGTTTCCCATTCATGTTTGACGACGCTCAATATGGCTGCATGTCGATCAGAAATCAATGTGACACCCTCTTGGCCCGGCACAATCAGATGCCTCACATTTTGTATAAACCATGACCAATCACGATAATTTTCTAATTCAACTAATGCAAAAGCTAGGGGGAAAATTTTTTTCATAACAGTTCTCATTGTAGCAATCAACAGAACTCCTGTATATCTGCCATAAAGAAAAGTATCGTCGATTCCCATGACTGGCGGACAGTGCTTGAAGCCTTCAATGCATGGTCGAAATGCCCAAAATATTCTGTCTAGCGCTCTAACACCCACCGTACCCAAGTCCAATGTTTCTAAAATCACAGCCGTGCCCGGGTTTCTGAACTCTAAGGTTTTGATGTACCTTGGTAACTTTTCACAGGATTCATGCCAATTTTCAAAAACCATCGCAATGGCCTTTGTTCTTCCAAGCCATGCTTTCTTGTATGAAACTGTGAAACCAACATTATTTTTCATATTCTCGATTATGGATGCTATTTTCCAGTCAGGGTCTTCTTGTACACCACAATAAACAAACACTCCAAACTTTACTAAGGATGGGCATTAACAAATAATATCAACACATCTTACATTAAAATTGAAACTGAAAGCAACTTACCACAACTTTGTGTCTTAATCAAGTGTGCAATAAATGTTGAATTCAGATTGTGGTGATCCAAACTCTCCATCCCATGTAAACATGTATGAGACCCGGGATATTACGTGATCTCAAAAAAACTGTGCTTCTTCTTCAAACAGGCACGTAGTTTTCCAAGGCAATCGTAATTGCACTTGGTGCTCTAAACCTTTTTATTTGTTTCCATAACATGATAATGTTTATTTTTCTTCATATGATACCAGTTACATGCATAGATCGCCGCATTTTTATCTTTAAAAACTATCCCTTTACAAACTCCAGATTAGCATCTGACAATATCGGACCGAGATCATATAAGTCTCAACCACCTACGACATCATCTGCCCCAACCAAGTTCGTAAAAAATGGCATATCTAGAGTATTATGTAACGCTTCATTAAGGTTTGATTCTTCGTGCCTATCGTCATCAAAGTCCTCATTTATTCATTTCTCATTAAAACATCAATATCTTCATTTGAATTATCGGATTGAACGACATCTGCATCTTCATCTTCATCTACATGTGTCACAGTCTCGTCTAAGGCAACTAGGCGTTCCACAGGATCCAGACTTTCACTAGGACCTCCCGCCTCTATGCACCCACCTTGGCTTGATGCATATTGTGGGTGAGGTGTTGGTGGACTGTGAAAGTCATGAAACTATTCAAAATTACTAGGGCCCTGCGAGAAATTTTCATTTGGGCTGAAGAAGCTAGACATTCGTTGCCCTGACCCTTCCTCAACTATTTTGCTTTGGCTACTCTGCCCAAGTGAAACCATTTGAGTAAATGACCCCATTGTCGATACATCTCCCCTCCCTGACAATAGTTGACCGTAGGTTTGGACATCTGCTCAACTCACATTCGCATGACTTCCACTGGTGTTCATTGTGCTACCTTCCTCCTTTACAACATATATTTCAACACATTGGTGGTCAGGATATCTCAAATAAATATTCAACACATTTTGCAATGTCCTGTTGTCATTGATTGATAACTTCTTATATATCATAACATCTCCATTTCGTCGGTGCAGGTATCTACATATGAACTTTATAGTCACATGTTCTCGGTACTCAACCATCATTTGCATAATCATGTCACGTAACACAACAACTGAGGTTCCCATTTCAACATCATAACACGCACTAGCATCTATATCGTAGGATACACCTTCTCGGCAATCTCATATTATCTTTCCTCCCCAATAAAACATAACCATTGTCGTCATTATTTAGCTTTGCCTATCAAACACAACTAATAGAGATGTTATAAATATACAAACTAATTAAATTAATTATTTTAAAACTTATGTAAAGATGCTTATCGAAAGAAAGAAGATTACACTTGGTTGTGATACTATTAATTTGTGTAAGTTGCATCTTTCTGAGCTTGTTGTGGTCTCCAATTGTTTTACAACTAAATAATTGTAATACACATTTGTCTGTTTATCCTAAATATTATTTACTTATATAATATAGTAAATTTTTTTTTATATAAATACAAAATGACTATATTTATTTTATATATATGTTCTAAACTTGCAAAACTAATTTGAAATTATTTACAATTTTTTATAAATTTTTCAAATCATTGTTAAAATAAATTATGAATTGTTTAATTTATTTATGAATTCTTTAAATAATTTTTTTAAATATTTTTATGTTCAATTTATAAACTTGCAAAACTAATTTTAAATTATTTACTACTTTTTACAAATTGTTAAAATCATATTCTTGAACATATTTTTAACATATTCATTAAATAATTTATTTATATGTTCTAAACTTGCAAAATTATTTCTAAATTATTTACTATTTTTTACGAATTGTTAAAATCATATTCTTTAAATTAAATTATGAATTGTTTAAAAAATTTATGAATTGTTAAAATAATTGTTAATATAATTTTCTGTTAACTTTGTAAACATTAAATTACGAATTGTTTAATTTTAATTTTCTGTTAAATCATTGAATTATTTACTACTTTTCAGTTAATTTTTTGTTACTATTTCTTAATTAACATATTTTTAATTGTTACTATTTACTATTTTAAAACTTTTTAAATATTTTTAATATATTATTTCACATTGTTTATTTAAATCATTATCTACACATTTTTATTTAAAAACACTTTAAATAATTTTTCACCTAAAAAAAATAATTACAATAACAGTACAATTAACTGTTTAATACAAGCAGTACATTTATTTGATAATAATACTTTCCATCAAAGAAACATTAAAATTTTGGGAGAATAAAAAAAACACTACAGCTTAGTGTGTCTTTTTCATCATCAAAATTTTCAAAGATCTTTAATTAAACTTGTTCCAACTAAAAAAAAAAAAAAAAAGATAGAGAATGGCAACTACATACATGCTTTGCATTGATTTACAAAAACATATATATATATACATTTAAATATACATATGCAGGAAGAACATATTATTTGTATACATATATATACATAACAATGAAATAAAAAAGAGAAAAATAGGAGAGTATTTATTACCAGGTAATGGATGAAGTCGTAAATGGTGAGTATAAACTATAATAGAAAGGTCCGTAAAGATCGAATAAGTAAATCTCCAAGAAAACTCGAACAAGTGGTCTCTGAAAACTCGAGTAACGCCTCTCTAAGCCAATCGCTACGAATAAAGAAAAGCGAGGGAGTCTCGATTAAATATAGCACAATAAACGTTATTTGAAATAGCGTTTTCAATAAAAACGCTTTTTGAAAAAACGTTTATATGGAAAACGCTATTTCAAATAGCGTTTTTAAAAAAAGCCTTTTAGATTAGCGTTTTCAATATAAACGCTTATTCAAAAAGCGTTTAACTTGGCCACAAGAATTATGTTTAAATCGTCTCCAGTTCCGAAATAAAGACAATAAAAAGGCTTTGTTATAGAAATTAGCCCATTACCATTATACATACGATGATTTTGGGATAGTGTAAACGGGTTCCAAGGATTATAAGGTGTGGCAACTGGGAAGCCATTTTGGCTACTTATTCCACTGTTGTAAGGCATGAGACCAAAACTGACTTTGGCAACCAAGAGTTCGTTTTTTACAAGGTTAAGCCATACGGCCTTTAGGAGAAAATATTTAGTGTAATGTACTAACGGTGATACCATGTCACTATGCTAATGTGATATCACAAACCAATAAAAATGTATCAAAATGCAGTTTTTATCCTCATCACCTAAAATTAAGAGTTAGTTAGGATATTTTATCCATATTACTCCACTAACTAACATGACATCTTATTATAGCATATATACGAGGATGAATTTTATTGACTTGTGATACTACGTCAATAATAATGACATGACATTAGCGTTGTATTGAATATTTTCTTAGCCTCTAAGGGGTTAACATTAGGCATAGTTTTCAAAAAAAACTTAAATCAAATGCAATTCCAAAATTCAAAGGGAATTCTCAATTTTTGAAATAAAAAGTTTCTTTTGATTTTAAAGAACACTTCTGAGGAAATTAATACGGTTGTTCATTGACACAATTAAAAAATATAAAAAATCGCGTGTTTTTTTTCTCTCTCTCTCTTGCTTTTGAGTGTGAAAGTAGTCTACAAGTTCACTAATGGCAAATGAACAAGTTTGTATACATGATAGTATACCAAGCTATCATATTTCAAAAATTACATTATTTATTCAATTCTATTCTCTTTAAACTCTTGACATCATTTATGAGATTAATTTATCCATGACATATATTCAAATAAAAATAAAAACATGTATATATAGTAAAATGGTATATTGCCACGTGAATAGAGCAGTAAGAATTCCTACATCGAAGAAAATTCATATCCATAATAAATAATTTGAAGCTGAGACCCATTCTCCGCACTGGAGTTTTGGACTATTACCGGTGTCATGACTCGTATGTTCCTACTATTTTTCTCGTGTGTGTTTGGTATGCTATGGTGGGCAATAATTTACAGTGAATAAAGCAGAGCAACCCTTTTCTGCTCTCTCTCTATCATATGCTTGTGTGTCTGTCTTTATAGCACAGAAAGTTGTGTTTGCTTAAATATGTAGTCACTTTCTTGCAGACATATAGTAAAGTCCTTACGATTCTGTATCGACACTCTATGCTTAAGCTTAGGAGGTTTACACAGAGAGAGAGAGAGAGAGAGAGAGAGAGAGAGAGAGAGAGAGAGGTGATTTAAGCATGTGATTCGTTGTCAAGGGTGTTTGAATATAACCTTTTTTTGTTTCCAACTTATTGCTTATAGCTTGTGTTCAAAGTGCTGTTTAGCCCACGTTCAAAAGCTGCTTAAAAACATCACTTTAAAAAACTGCTCATCAAACAAACACTTAAAAAAAACAACTTATACAAGTTTTCGCAAAAAGTTACGGCTTTTAGATAGCTTACAACTTATAAGTTGCCGTCTAAACACGTCTCCCATTGATATCTCATTTAGTCCTAACTCCACAGGGTATACCTAAGAGTCATGTTTTTGTCGGGTATACCTACGGCACCTTCTAATAATTTGCCATGGCCCATTTGATTCGATCTGCTACCTCATTGTCTCTACACGAGACACAACGTCCCCTTACAGCTTGTGACATCAATTTCTCTGTCAAAAAAGGGTCCTTCATATCAAGCTGCCCTTTTTCTTTTTCCTGTGAATCTCTCTGTTGAAACAAATAGAAGAAGCAGTAGAGATCTGCCTATAGAGTATTAACAAAGGTTAGAAATAGTCTATGCAAAAAGTTCGGGTGCACTTCCAAGAGAGAGATGCAGTGTTTTATAACTTGTTTTCACACTGGTTAAATTATATTAATATAGTTTTCTAGTTCTATAATTTTTTTAGTCAGCTAGTTAGCTTATGTTTTAATTTTTTATTTTTTATTACTTGTTCACCAATACTCTTAGGGCTATATATATATATATAAAAGTTCTTTCAATGTAATAGACTACTTCATTACATCAATACTATACAATGCATCGTGATACTAAAATTTGATTCTAGGATTTTCTTCTCTCTATCTCTCTCCGATTATTTTAATAGGAAACACCGAATCCAGAAAACTTTGAAGGGCCATTACCCAATATTATACAGAAGTTTAACTGAATGTATCTTCATATCATGTACTATGGAAGGCTTAACCTCACTTTATAGGTAAGCCCTGCAAAAAGAAAATCTCAAACTTCAGATATAGCCCATACAAAGCATAATTAGCAGCTAATATTTGGATAGCAACCACAACAATCGCATGGTGCTGCAACAGGGGTACAAGAGGTTTAAATTTTATATCATTTGTTTGGTTTTTGGAAAGACAATATATTAAACTCTACTGGTAAGAGCCAAACCAACGTCTCTGGTCTGAACAGAGCTTGCTCATGCAGCTGCAAGGTCCAAATCACTTTTTCTATAACTTTCTCAGAATCAATGATTGTGTTCTGGGAAAGGAAAGATGGACTCGAGAGGATAGATAGATGTGAGAAACGAGAGAAGTACCTCTTATCATTTAGGAAATTAAGCAATTATTTATGCCACGTGAGACGTTAGAGTCATGCTAGCAATAGTCGTGACTGATAGCTAGCACCTCAGTTGAAACCACACAATTAGAATAGAATCCCATGAAGTTGTTATCCATCAGTCAGTCCATCAGTCGTTCTAACTAGCAACTTTCAAGATGTAATATTGAAAATCTTATTTTTGTCCTCTATATTTTATGTATATTTATTTTTATCCTCTTAATTCAACCTTTTTCATTATTGCCCATTTTCTTTTATTTATGTCCTTATTCCAAATATATCATGGCGTACATATTTTCCTAATGTGCTCTTATACCACCTATTATAATTCTTTACACTTTTTTATTTATTTTATTTTTTTAGATAAGAAATTTCTTATCTTTTTGAAGGTTATGTTCTCCTTATATCTTATTTTTTTATTAATTAAAGTTATGGCCGTTGACCCAAACAAGTATAAAAAAAATTAGTCTTTAAAAAAACATATTCTTTTTTTTTTCAAACCCAATGGAGTTAAAATTATTATCATTTTACATTTCTAATATTGACTTCATTAAAATTTACATACTTTAAATTTATTTCAAACTATTCACAAATTAGTTATACTAGAGGCCCGATAGGTTAATAAAACATAGTTAAAAGTTCATAAATCTATTTAATATCAATACTAAAAGAAAAAAAAAACATAGAGTAATTTGAAGTTTATATCCAAAAAATCTGAAAAAAAGAAAAGAAAAATAGCAATAAGAGATAATTAACTCCACTATTTTTTTAAAGAAAAAAAAAAACTAATTTTTTTCTATACTTGTTTGGGTTAACAGTCATAACTTTAATTAATAAAAAACAAGATATAAGAAAAATATAGCTTTCAAATAAATAAAAAAATTACTTATCTAAAAAAATAAAATAGATAAGAAAATTATAAAGAATTGTAATAGGTGACATAAGGGGCATTAAGAAAAATGTATAAAATTACATGTTTAGAATGAGAGTATAAATGAGAGAGAATAGACATGATAATTGGAAGAGTTGAAACTAAAAAATAAAAAATAAATATATATTAATCACAGAACTATAGATGACAAAAGTAAAGTTTTTCCGGAGTTGAAAGCCATTCGCTTTTTTTTAGAGAGAGAGAGAACCATATTGACCGTAGCTGTATTAACTTTTTGTTGTCTTGATGCAACCAGCTGGTACATTACTCACGTTCATTCTGTCTCTCTCTTGGTACATCATTCTCTCTCTCTCTCTCTCTCTCTCTCTCTCTGTGGATGAATAGTTTTAAGGTCATTGTTCTTCTCAATGAAGTTTGCAACTGGGACTTTCAAATTCAAAATTCAATTATCAGTGGATGCCCAGAGGGGAAATTAAAGATTGTACACCCCAAGGTGCTATTCATAACACGTGTGATGTACTTTTGAAAGAAAACTCAAGATCAGACGATTGCTTGTATGCCTTACCTTGATCAGAATTTGCTTGAATCTAAGAATATATATATACATATAACAAATCCCTAAATAAAGGCTAATAGAACACCTTCAATAGTCAAATATAAGACCAAATTTAGACTAGTAATTTGATTTAACAAAACAACCTACGACAAGGCTTTAAAGAACACTTTCATGCATGCCTTTTTTTTTTTCCATTTAATACAAAATGCTACTTGAACCCGTTCAAAATGTAAGACAAACACTTCCTAGGATAACTAGAGCGAAATCCATTCTTACCACAAACTTTTAATAACGTGGCCGTGATCTGTCATTACATGCGACTATCTCCACTATCAAAAGAAAAAGAAAGAAAAAAAAATAGAAAATTCTGCTAGTAAAGAGAGTTACCAAAATACGAAGTTTTTTTCTCCTTTCGTATGTGCATATACATATATGTGTTGACATATATATGTATCCATGAACTGTTTCCCTCTCTATGCTTCATGGAAAATGTATTGATCAATATATAGTTATCTATGGTTTTGGTTTTGTAGTCTTCAAACATTAATAAACCGTTTATGAAATGGACAAGACAAACTACAAAAACCAGTTTCTGTTTATTGACATTTCTTGTAATCCGGGTCCCAGTAGTCACCTGCTCGTGGATTCCACAAGATATTGATTATGGCCTACTTGGCTCTTAGTCATACACAACCTTACATGTCCCTTTCTTTCTCAGATTACCATGAAAAAAAAAAAAAAAAAAGAGCTAAGGTTTATTGTCTCATCGTCCCTACATGTAAACTCATGCAAGCCTTTGACATTTCCAAATAGTTAGATTTGCCCTATTAATTTACACTTCTATTTGGTCACCGCACCTCCTCAAAAACATAAGGATAGCATGCACTTTCCATATATAAACCTCAAAATTCATGAAAGGTTTAAGCATTATGTTGGAATACATATAAATAAGCCAATAATTAAGGCTGACATAATAAAGATTCCGTTTAAAAGAGAAGTAATACAATGACTGCAAAGAAAGAAAGCTTACAAGCCATGCCAAACAAAATCAGGAGAACACTGGTCCAAGAGTTCCATTAAACTAGGGATATTTAAATTAGAAAGCCAAAAAGGGCTTTCGCAATGCTCGTTCAATATCGGCTCTTCTACTTCGAACAACCCAACTAATTTGCTCTGTGAGCCATGTTCCATGGCCTTATTGCCTTCGTCTCCAACATTGCTGTGAGAGGGTGGCTTCAAATTTTTTTCCATAGGAACACCAACATTCTCTGCTACTTTCATAGCTTTCGTAGAGAGCTTTTGCGAAGAACCTCCAACCTTTGTTCTCCCCTTCGTGATTCCGAGCTTCTTGCTCAAATGAGTGTTCCAGTGGTTCTTCACTTGGTTGTCAGTCCGACCCGGCACTCGTCCGGCAATCAAAGACCACCTTTCAGATTAGAATTCACCAGTTTCAGTTGTTTGAACAAAAATAGCAATGTTCAATGTGGGTTTAATGCTATATTCTAACCATAATTTAGGTTGTACTGTGAAAATGTGAGAGTAAAGTTAATTTGAACAGCAACAGAAAAAGAGGAACAAGAACAGTAGTAGCCATAACAACATATCACTATCCCTTCAGATGAACCGGAAAAATAAAAAAAAAAAACAAACATGTCAGTAATACAACTAATGTGAAAGACACATGTTCTAAAGAAAACTAGGGAATAAAAGAAAAAACAACCTACCTTAAAGAGACAGTGAATAAACCAAGATCATTACAACTGGAATGTTAGTGAAGTATTATACCATATGTTTCTTTTGGTATTTCGATAAGGAATATTCAGATTTGTTTATATGTATCTCGACTAATTCTCTTATCAATACAGTCAAATGTAAGTCAATCACGTTAAGATTAAGGTATTTATGAGAATTAAATTTCTTATAGCCTGATTCAAGAATTAAACCTAAATTGACTAACATGAAGAACACATTCACTTATGAATTTGTTTTACTAGAAAATATGATGTAAATAATTTTCAAGCCGTTGAATACGTACACTCAGCGGACGACTCAAAATTTTGCTTTAAGTTGCCAAAAATTGAAACACAAATTTTTATCACTTAAAATGATCATTATATTTAAGTTTTCTTTGCATTTTAGAAGTCACTAACTATTAATTTTATTGGGTTCGGACGTTCAAAGAAAAATGGTTGAGACTCACAGTTTATGTACAAAAATTTTAATATTTTACTGAGTTAGGACCTTAAACTAGGCTATAAATTGTGGAGGTGCCGGTAGATTTTTCCTCAAATATCATAAATATAAACTCTATTTTTGCGGGTTCCAGAAGGTCTGGGGGTACCATGACACCTTCCACAATTGGTGTAGCTCCGCCACTTAACACTATTTCCACTTAATTATTTTTCTTAAGAAAAATTTCCGTCAAAATGATGGAAAAATGGATATATTAACTTAATGATAACAATTTATATAGAAGATTAAAAAGAAGAAAACCTGTTTCCAAGGAGATTATGAAGCCGGATGATGAGGTCATCTTCTTCCTCAGAAAAATTGCCATGTTTAATGCTCGGACTTAGATAGTTGATCCACCTTAACCTGCAACTCTTCCCACACCTTTTCAAACCTGAAACACATTCACACTAAGAACCCATTAAAAATTTAAAACCAAGAAATTCTTTGCTAAATTACGATACTCCCATATGCTTAAATGCATTCACTTATTGACTAAAAAGTCTGAAAACCTGTCATCTTTGCTGCGCGGTTCCATCTTCCTTTCCCATGCTCCCTTATGTACTCCATGAGAATTCTGTCTTCCTCAGCTGTCCACAACCCTTTTTTGTATCCCTTCTCTGCTTCCATTGTTGTTTTGAAGCTCAAACTACAAATAGAAAGAGAGAATTCTAGAGAGAGAGAGGTGTTTGGAATGTTGGAAATTGGAGTTTGATCTTTTGGAAGTCTCCTTTATGGTCATTGGTGTTTTTATAGCCGTGAATAAGTTTACAAAGATGCTCCCGCAGGACCACATTTCAGAAGAGTCTTGCGTGTGCATGTATATGAATGTCTGTGAGTGGCTGATTGGATTTTATCACCAACGCTTAGATTTATATTGTTTTATATAAACTTCTTTCAATCAGATTGATCGTACGAACTGTCGTAGCTTTCAGACTAACTTTACTCCGCCCTGGTCCCCACTCACCTCTCTATACATACATATATATATATATAAACATACGTATATATACACAGTGACCGACCTATAATTTCTATTGAGATGACCTACAATTTCTACCTAGGGTCCCAGAAAAAAATTTGTGTTTAAAGGCATGTCAAGGAATTGTTTTTATTTTTATTTTTTGAGAATCAATACGCTATATATTGTTCTTTTTTTGTTTTGTTTTTGCTAACAAAGAATTTGAATCAGTTTACGCATGATAATTACCAGGTCAAAATTTATATCATAGAGTTGATAGCACTATGTATTATTTTAATACATTATATTATATTTAAAATATTTAAAAAATTAAATGGTAGAAAGTAATATTTTTAAACTTTAGGTGACCGTGGCCCCACTGCCACTGTATATACATGTATTTTTTATAATTATTTATACAACAAACCAGCCAATACATACTTTACCGCCAGGTTACCGGTCTGAGTCGATCATATAGGTCTATCTCCGTCGGAATAACACTGGCCCGATTTCTAGCATTCAAGATGTAGGTCAATTTACAGTTTGTTTGGAACTTTGGGCTGGCTGGAAGGAAAGAGAAGGAAAGGGAAAGAAAAAATAAATGAAAAAGAGAAGGAAAAAAGGTGAAAAATTTTGAAATCAATCTCTCTCTTTCTCTCTATTTTTTTTTTCTTTCATTTTTTTTGCAAAATCAAATAGAAAAAAGATACCTTACAGTATTTTTCCTTCTCCTCCCTTCTTTTCCCCAAGTTACAAATAGGCTTTAATTACAAGCTAACAAAGTTCGAAGTCTTATTATATCAAATAGAAAATAAACTAATAAAAATTTATGATAGAACTAGCACTTAAATCTTATTATGTTATATTTTATAGGTTATTTCTCATATGATATAGCATATGTGTTGTTTCAATTAATTAACATAGTTATGTTATTGGATTTAATATTCTTATAATAATAGATTAACTTTCTTGATGTACATAATTTTAATAATGTGTTGGTGTTGAGTCATATTTGTTAGCCGTAATGTTATACAATGGCGGCTTGAGGAGATTTTTGTTTAGTGGAGTTGTTAAATCATTTTTTTTCTATTATCAATTTATCATTTCCGTTATTTGCCAAAAAGTAATATAATTTCTTATAACTAATAACTATGACTTAAACTACAATATCGAAAGAAAAATCTAAGTAAAGAGTATAACTAAATTTTAAAATTTTAATTAACAATACAATACATGGTAATCTGTCACAAAATAAAAACTCTACCATATAGCAATCCAAAAGTGGCTCCCTTAAATAAAAAAAGATATTTAAATGAAAGATAATAGGCTATTTTTAAACAAAAAAAGATACTCAAAATATTTTCTTATTTAAATATGACTTCTTTTTTATCTTGTGAAATATTTTAGTGGAGTCAAGTTCTATATTTAATTGGGCCAAGCTATATAAATACTAAATTTAATGGGAAATATTTCATGCACTAACGAATTTTTCCTAAATTCAGTGGGGTCATTTGACCCCGCTGTCCACAATGGGGCGTTACCCTGCTGCTATATATATATATATATATATATATATCATAATTACATGTAAACTGTACGAGTATATTTGAAATGAGACGTTGAAATACACTATTATTGGTACCTATTGTACCAATAGCAAGATTGGTATACTACTAAGTATGATCATAAGATCATCTATACGTGAGAATTTAAAGTCATTGAAATAACAAAACTAGTTTATACATGTAGAAATACATGTGTAAATAGTATGTAGAATTAGAATTTGAATCCTCTCCGTTCTATAATTAGAATTGACATTTCCATTACATTAATCAACGGCCTAGATGAGATTATATCAAATGTCATCCGAACTCTTTATTTTTATTTGCTGATATGTTAATTTCTTAATTAATAGAATAGAGATCTCCATTTTATTGTTGGAATATAGATAATCCTTAAGTCCAAAGAAAGTTACTATGCTTGTCATCCTTTCTCACTTTTTTAGCTCAACAAAAATTACATGCTAAACCAAATAAATGATTTTACACCCTCTGATAAAAAAAAAGTAAGATGAGAGAAATTTGTTAGGAAAATGTTAAGACTCAATAAGTGCGGCCTATAACGTTGATCACATGATCAAATTTTCCCATCAAAGTTTGACGGCGTCTGTTCAAATACTTGATATCAATATATATATATATATGTGTGTGTGTGTATGTATGTTCACCATGTTAGTCTTCTTTTTTTTTTTATTGGTTATATGATGTCTAAGTGTTCGATCGACTATTTTATAAAACTGGTGTGAAAAGCTACTATTTATATAAACCTCATATATTTCATGTGTTATATGAATAAAATAATTGGTCCAAAGCAAAAGACAAATCAACAAGGGAGCATGAGTACTAATTGTCCACTAGGCTATCTCTTAGGGTTCAATACTAGTCAAATATCAACACTCTCTCTCTTTGGATTCAATTTGATCCGTTCTTATTTGGGCAATCAATTTGATTGATGCATGATATTCAATTGAAACATGTAGACTTGTTTATTTAGGAACTTTCTTCTTATTGTTAGACCTTGTCATGAGATCAATTTCAAGATATATTGACTCCAAATTAATTCCATTCCCAATAGATAAAATAGTTTTAAATTGCTATTCTACGCATGCCCATTGAAATTTAAAAAAAAAAAACGTAAAGGAAAGAAAATAGGGATAGATGAAATACCTTAGTTGTCTTAACCAATAAAAAAAAAAAGAGAGAACAAAAACATTTCCATATTTGTTTCAAGCAAAACAATCATCATGCCTCGAATTTAATTTATATTCATGTTCTTTTTTGACTAGTCATCATTAAAATAATACATAAAATTTATATAATTTATATAAACGATTGTCCTACATGAATTTAAGAGAATAGTTAACTAAAGACCCTGTAATAAAAAAAGAAAATAAAAATTCATCATGCCCCCAAGTGAATTGGTTATTTGTTGCACTAGCTTTCACTTTGATTCGAGTTGGCATGGACTCGTAGAATCCCATGAAAATCAATTAAGTACTCGTGATGATTGAGAGGTATTAATTCACATGGGATGTTTGGATACAACTAGGTTTTTAAACCAAATGGAAAAGTTTCCAACCGCGAATCTGACGTTATACTCTGAGAATTCAAGTGAGGGCAGGTTGACGTTGGCGAGGCGGGTTTGAAACATAAAAATGGTTTTTCCGCTCTTACAGCCAAATATTCATATAGCTGGCCTCAGGAGTGCATAAAATAATTAAAAAATTTGAGAACCGAATCAACACAACCTCTATAGATTGATTTGATTTAGGTCTGTCAAGGGTTTAGTTCGATCTCAAAACCCGAATCGACTTGAGAACCAAACCGAATTGAACCGATTGAAATCGATCGAACCCAATCTATATATGTAACAAAGATTGTAAATATTGCATATATGTCTTTAAACTATTGTTATTTTATACTTTATTATTGTTAATATGGGTTTATATAATATTATTTAATTATTTAAAAAAAATTAAGGAAGCAACATTATTCTTATTTTTTTATTTTTAAATAAAAAAACAATTTGTCACATCATAAAAGTTGACCCGACCAAACCCCTTCTAGATCAGAACCAACTCTTGGCATGGAATCGAACTTAACCAACTCAAACTAATTCAGGTTTGTTCGGTTTGGTTCCATAAAATATCGATTTGATTTTGAATCTAAAATTTTAGACCCAATCAATATTAGATCGGTTATGAATTTAGCATAAACCCGAACTAACGTGAACCAACTCGACCCATGAATACTCCTACCTGACCTTGCCTCGATAGGAGATAAGTCCACTAAAACTTTAAGAATTCAACTAAAACCTAGTAAAATCTAAACAAATTATTTAAAAATAAAATTTCAAGTTAATTGACTGTTACGGTTTGGATAGGCCCCACTTGTGATATAGACTATAAAACATAGGCTGGGCTGGGCTGGGCTATTTCGATAACAAATGGGATATATGAATTGCTCTTGCATGTTCCATCAACTTGGAATAGAGTGTGATCCATTCAAAAAGGAAAAGAATTACTTGCCTCCAGAGTAAGAGTCACTGGGACGTTGGCTACGGAAGTGCAGTGATATGTCACGGTCTTTATAAGTCTCACTTGTAGTATGAGATATAAATTGAACTATCTCAATATAAGGCCAATTATATAAATTGATCTTATCTGCAATATTTAAGAGTTAAAATTAAACTATCACATGATTATATTAAAATTAAAAACTCAAAAAGACTTAAAAAAAAAAAGGAAAGAAAAAAACAAAAGACGATGGAGACAGTTAGTATGCTAGGATCAAAGCATTGTAAACACGCGCCGTCCTGACAAGTGGTTCTAGGCGGAGCACCACTGATGAAAATGATTCATCGGCGGCGCTGACGTGTGCAAGCGGAGCCGAAGTAACACGTGAGTCCTGTGCTAAAACACGCGTAAAGTCCCTTTCCAGTTTCCACTGATTCTTCGCGGGGGCAATATTGGAATTGCATTGTCAACGACAGCCCGACAGGATTTGTGACCTAAAATTTACCCTTTCCTGGGTTATTTTTTCGCCCTTCGCAGTGCACGAAATTAATTGGTGTTGGCCCGAGTGTCAGCCACTCTTTGGTGTTCTGCCCAAATCTAGTAATGACATACGACATCAATGGTCCTAGATCCATTGTCGAGGGTCAAATATTCAGTTGTACCAGCCGTATGCTAATATTTCCTATTATCGCGGATTTTATTTTTATTTTGTTTCTCTTAAAAGTCGGTCAATGAATCACCACATTATTTGGAGTTCTTGTAATGAAATTCATGATTTTGTGGGTTTGTTGTTATTCGTAGTGTGCTGCTGGGGAACCTGCAGAGCCCAATAAAACGAAAGTGAATTATGAACAGTCACTGTTATTGCCCAAACATCAAGGTGGGGTTAGGCCTCATCCGTGAGCTTGTCCCGGTCATGAGTCTCTCAGACCTCTATAAAAATTTTTGTTTCTATTGGTACTATTAAGCGGTGTAGGTAGTATTAAGCAATGGCACCTCTCTCTCTCTCTCTCTCTCTCTCTCTCTGTAGACGCATGATGCATAATGATGCATCTGGGTGGTAATTAATTGGTAGCAGCCAAAAAGAAAAGCTTGAATTCAGAGGAGAATCAAAACTGACTACAGCACCAGCTCACCCTTTTGTGCGTCTGAATGGGATTGGACTGGTAAAGTGTATCCTTGTTTAATCTGCATATATATTCCTTTTATTTTAGAAGCAGATCTCCAATCCAACGCACCTATGATATTTGGAGTTTTCTATCTTTTTGTGTACAACTTACCAGAAACATATAAAACTTGTAGTGAAGTCCAATAATGGAGTCCATTTGGAGTAGTGAGAGGCCATGCATGATATGTAGGGAAAATACCCTATTAGTCGATGTGTGTTTCTCAGCTGTTGCATGTTGGTATATCTTATCGGTGAGATATATATATATATATATATATCGATTAATTCAATGATATAGGAAGAGTATACATCCATTTCAAGCACCTACTACTCTTCATATATGGGTCTGTTCTTTAACGTCTTCAAACAACTTTTTAACATCTTTGGTGGAATGCAAATCAGCAGACAAAAGTAACCAAAATCTCTGTGGACATATTTTCAGGAATATACTCACATTTTTGCTTCTGAATTAGTGTCCGGTGGTGTTACTCTCACTCTCTCTCTCTCCAAACAGAAAACAAAGGCGTTTAATGTGATTTTAATGGGCTCTTGTGCATGCGAGAAGACTCTATGCATTAATTGCATGCACACACGCCCAGCGTTGAAAAATTATTCAGTGCTCGGCTGTCCTGCTCCAGCACTCACGCAGCCCCAACAAGCAAAAATTATTCAATCATCTTCGAGCAAAAGTTGTATTTGTACCATCACTCGTAGGGGTAGGTCTTAGATGGGTCAAACAGGTGACAGACTTGCCCGTGTGAGTGGTGGAGCAGACAGTTAACGTTCCAAAAATACGGAATAATTTTTTACCAACGAGTGGTTAAAAATTTGCTGCCTTTTTCTCGTTTTGTGCTTTTTTTTTATTTTTTTATTATATGCTACAACTCATTCAAGTCTTTTTGTGTAAGATTATCATTCACACTAATTATGTAAATTTTGAGCATTACATAAATGATCATAAAAAAATTTGAAGGGAGATTAACTTGAAATTTTAGGTTTTAGCACAAAGACGCCACTCATATGATTTTGTATTGTGTCCAAACGTCCAACTAATTTTTGGTCTAATGACAAACGTTCAACTTTTTGCCATTTCATGGATCTCACTGTCTCCAGCTATTACACTTTTTAAGCTAACGAGTAATAATGGAAAATATTACTTATACAATCAAATTTATACAAAATTTATATACATAATGATATGACAGTAGCTCTCTTGTAATTAAAAGTTATAATAGTAGATTGTTGTTTTAAAATAAAAAACTCTCATTGAATATGAAATGAAAGGCTCTCGTTAAGTGTGAAAGACTCTCATTAAGCAGTGGATAGAAATTTAATATGAATTTTTTGTTTGTATAGTATTATTGAATAATAATATACAAACATAATTTTTGTACAAATTTTTATATAGAATAATATAATTATTTTGTAGTATTTTTATTTCAAACTAAAACATCTACTATTTTGACTCATAATTTCAATATCATTATTACATCATTCTAGTAGAGTTTTCTTTGTAAAAATTATATATGAACAGAATTTTACCTAAAGAAATAGTATACCTTCAACCTCCACAATTGGAAGATCTAAAAGCAATCGAGCTTAGCTTTGTTTTATTCCTAAAATACTCATGTCTATGTAGTTTACTTTCTTATATGTTTTGTTTTATTTTGGAGGGTGTGTTTAAGTGCTTTCTGATGCTTGTATGCATTTTGTCTTCTATGTTGAAGTTCCTTAACACATTTTCCTTCACTTTTATAAAACTTGCATTTGTATATTTATACACACACACACACACTAACAATAACATTCCCCATCTACGCTATTCCATCCCTTTGCTTTTAACCTTCTATCTCTAACAACTTAGGGACCCAAGGATCAATTCATACTACGTCATTGCAGCTTCTTTTCTATGAGCTTATGGTTACTTTTTTTTTCTTTTTTTCTTTTTAAAGTTTTTAGCCTAATAAATAGTCGGAAGTCAAAAGCCAAAAACTCATAAAACTTGCATTGAAACAAGGCCTTATTCTCGATTCCCTGTCTTTTCTTTTCTTTTCTTTTTTTTTTTTTCTTGTCCATTATTTCATTTGGGGATGTCTCATGACAGTTCACTTTGAAAAATCAAAAAACTAATCTCATAACTTAACAATATTATCCATTTTTGATGTGTCTGAAATCTGAATACATTTAAAGAAACATGGATTGATAGTTTTGAAATTTCAAACTACATTACTTGGGTGTGAGTACATGAATGTTTCAATATCACAAAACTTTAGCATAACTTCAAGGCTCCATAAATTCAGAAGTTTCAAATACATCCAACAGGAATTCCAGCATTCTGTCAAATTTATCCCTTCTAAGTTTTCCCGTTATTGACGTTGCTTTTAGCACTAAACAATAAATCTGCAGGTATCGTTAAGTATGAAATAAAAGGCTCTCATTAAGTAGTGAATAGAAATTTAATATAAATTTTTTTGTTTATATAACATTACCGAGTAATAATATAAAAACAAAATTTTTTTACAAAATTTTCGTATGATTTTACAAGTTCTACATTCTATCTTCAAGCGAATGAGTAAGCAGTTGAAGCTTCTTACGTGTCTGTTGGTATATTCTCTTATTTTTACATAAGGAGGAACAGCATTCGGATTCAAACAAGTACTACATTCAGCATATGATTTTACACAATAAATTCAACAGAAAGACAAACTTGTTTTTACATTTTTTTGCCCTTGAAACAACACCTTCGTGTCTATATGTGAGGGTATAGTGGTAAAGTAGCATGCTCAACCAACCAGAAAGAGGGAAAAACAATTTCTTACCCAGGGTAATATTCCATCTCTCATACTTTCCCTTTCTCTCAATTTTCCATCCCACCCACCAAATGGAGAGTTTTCATCCTGCGATCATATTCATGTTTTGCCCCATTCTTAATCGTGTGCCAATACAAACGCAACACCGTCAAGCCATAAAATACATAAATTCACTAGCTACAGATTTTTAATAAATCTATAACAAATAATGGAGGACCAAAACAGTATTTTTATAAAAATTTCAGACAGCAAATAATCAGAAAGTTTGATTTATGCCTGAAATTAAGATCCAATAGCATTGAATTATGTACACGATTACAACGATTACATCTGCTTTAGAGTCTATGGCAGTTTCAAGAACATTATCCCCCACAATAGGTATGTACTGTGTTTGTATATATAGTTGGACCACGAGCCTAGGGTTGACCAGAGCGTGGGTTTGTCTGGAAGTCCTGCCAATTACTGAAGCAGCTCACTCGAGCGTCTTGGCTGTGGAGAGGGTAGGAACTGAGGGCAGGTGAGAGAGAGAGAGAGAGAGAGAGAGAGAGAGAGAGAGAGAGAGAGAGAGAGAGAGAGAGAGAGAGAGAGAGAGAGAGAGCTTTACAAGCTTGCTAGTGGTTTATGCAATAAATGTAATCGAGCAGTCCCGTTTTGTCATAAATGAGCTGAGAGTATTTATAGTGGGTAAGGATTGACATGGTGTGGACACATGGTGTCTACCGATTGGACAGGCCTAAATCCCACCATCATGACCTGGAGAGGCCATATTAGGGCCACTGCTGGGTGATTGGATATGCAATCTGCCATGGTGTCAGGCTCTTGTCCAACCATGGCGCGTCACATGCCTATTGTATTAAATGTGAGTCAAATCGACATTTAATGTTTAAGATATCGTACTCGAGTGGATCTAAGGGTGGATCTCTCTCTCTTAGCTGGTTGATGGGATTGGTCCAGCGTGCGTTCGTGGGGTGCGCGACTCAACGATCCCTTTGGTTCTAGCCTCTATTCCACTGTCCATGGAGAGAGGTCCCGAGCAAGAATGAATTGAGTTAGGAGGTTAGGGGCCTAAGCCTTTTAGATGCTGAGACGCAAGGCCTTGTGGAGTGCTAGGCATGATGCCCGTCTCATACGGATGCTCGTTTTGGCCCGAGCCATACAGGCGCGGGGCTTGGTTTTAAGCGAAGCTCTTAGAGCTATTTGTACGAGGCTAATGATGAGGGCGTTGAGTCTACCACGGGGGCGAGGGTGCTGAGCCGGTCTTTTTAAGCATTGTTTGACCAATGTTTGACTTTGATGTGCCCATGGGACCCACGTGGTCTGTCAGGTGGACAAGTGGGGTGCCACGTGGCATTCACTGGTGGGGGTACCTACATTAGCCCCCCTCTACACGTGTGGCTTTTTAGCTAATGGGCGCGCGCGTGTAAATCACGTTGTGGGGCAAATGATGTGACTGTTGCTAGTACTGGTTGGGCATGAGCCCCTGGTTGGAGGCCGGTGTGACAGTTGGAAGTGATGGTTAAAGTGCCCGGCCGTTTGAAGCCATTTCTGGACTGCCATGTGTCTAAGGCCATTATGTTTATCATTGATGTGGACGGCTACCGTTTATGATTTCTGACCGTTACGAGCCGATCGGCGTGACCGTTTGACGGTTGAGGGACGCGACGATTGATAATAGTCACCATTGCTGGCGACTCTTCATTTTTGAGGCATCGGTTAGGAGGTATGAAAAAGGTCCTTGGCCTCAGTTCCATACTTTTGAATTTTTGACCTTCGGCTTAGGCGCTCGTGATTCTATGCTTGTTGTCCTTTTCAATTGTTCTTCGAAATTCTTTGAGTTCTGTCTGTGTGTGTCAAGAGGTTTTTTGAGCATCCAAACTTTGAAGTTTTATATGCTTTGATCATTTGCTAATACTGAGGATGTCACGGGCGCCAACTTCGGTGGCCAATTTACCTAAAGGTTTGGGGGCAAATGAGAAGAAGAATTTGAAGAAAGGGGGCAAGGGCATTCCCGACTTGGATTATTGATGCCGAGCCCTTTATCTGGGAGGCAAGGACGCATTGTGGACGAAGTTTCCTTACTTCGATGTGGAGAGGCCTGTGATTACTACTCCTCTGTTCCTTGCTCGTGAAAAGGCCAGGTCTGCGTACGAGACTTTCATTACACCCGAATCATGCTTGCGTTTCATGGTTGAGTGGGGAAAATGTCCATGTTCGTTCCCTGCCTGGGATAGTTACTGCACATTTGGGGAGGGCTTGAAAGTTTAGACTGAGGAGGTTTTGGATAACGCCGTGTTTGTGGCGATTTTGCAACGAGTTTGTATCCACGAGGCTGTGATGAGCACGTACAACCAGAATGTGAAGAGAAACACTAAGTGGTTGGATGTTCTATTGTCACGATGAAGTGTTGAGACCTACATGCTTATAACTGTCGGTGGGGACTGCGGCCCTATTTTAGAGGATATGAGTGCTTTGATGAGGCTTCTTATTGTGGGGGATAATGATCCCTGCACCTTTGTGCTTTCTTCTTAGGAACGGGAAGTAATGAAGGGCTTGCAGTCAGGGTAGGCTACGGCCACGTAGGCAGTGAGCGAGTTTGCAAAGGCTCTCCAAGCAAGATGTAGAAGAATACTTTCAAGGTATGGACCATCTACTGGTACGGAAATCTGAGAGGGCTGCCTAATGAGTTGGTAAAGTTTGGGGAGCACACCAAGGAAGATCACTGCTGTGGCGTGGAGAAGGTAGGGATTCATAGCCCATTTCACTTGGCCGCGTTTATGATCGCGTGGCTGTCCTGTCATGTCTTCGAGGGGCCTCCGTTTGATGGAGTGAACTACTCCCTCTATCCTATGATAGCTACATTGGCAAATGGGAGGTGTCTGACCCTGGGGCCTTTGTTTTTGGGGACAATCTATGCTTGTCTAGATCAGATGAAAGCGAACGTGGCTAAGTCAGTGGGATGCTACGACGTGTGCAACTATGTCCGCACGAACTTCCTTTAAATGTTCCTCTTTGAGATGTTCAGAAGTGCAGCTCCAGCTGCCAGCGAAGTTCGCGGTGATGAGGACGAGGAAGACGTAGACGAGGTGGGCGTCTACTGTAGCGCACTATGGTGGGCAAGTGTAATGCCTCGTGCCAGTCTGAAGGGGGTGATTGATGAGCCTACTGAATTCACTGCGCGCCCTTGGATGGTGTGGCAGGCTTTGACATGTACAAGGATGAGGATTGGGAAGTGTTGGTGAGGGAGGACAATGACTTTATTGAGGCTATGGCTGAAAGCATATCCATCCCCTTCCTTACTGCTACCGCGACCTAGGAGACGATATCTTATAATCCTCACCGAGTGGCCCGCTAGTTAGGTTACGATCAATGAGCTCATGACTTTGTTGCCAAGCCCAGCTTGGTGCGCGAGTGCATGGAGTGGTTCATTACGTCAGATGTCAAGGCTTTCATGCAACCTTTTAATAAGATGAGGGTGTGTGGCGGGGGGCGCGAAGGCAAAGGGACGCACGCTTGGAGGACTTATTGAAAAAAGAACTTAGAATCCTTTGATAAGTATATGGTCGTGGAGCCTTTGGCCTCAGCGTCGGAGGACATGGTCCAGGAGGAGCATGGTTTGTGTGCACCGCGCAAACTCGCATTTTGGGCAACTGGGGGGAACTAAGCGAACGAGCTTGTCGTTTGAAGATCGTAGTGGTGAAGCCACGTTGCAAGGACGAGCTTTTCATGCTGAAAATGGTGGATGGGGTGCTGATACTCCCGAAAGTCTTGTACATGGCGGTCGCAAAGACAGTCAAGCTCGTAAGTGGCAGTGGCCCCGAACTGCCTTCTACCGGTGTTAGGCAGAAACGCAAGGTATGGTATGGTTTATAGAATTTCCAGGTTATTGGAAGTTCATGAAAATGTTTCTAAGTATTCCCTTTTTGCAGGCCTCGGCGGTGGTGATTCGCGAGCCAGCAAGCGTTGGCCTGGCTGAAATGGAGGCATCTGAAAAGAGGCAGAAGTTATACTTGTTGGACTACTTGGCGATATATAGAAGTACATAATAAAAAAAGGTTCTGATGGTTGATCAATTATTTTGTAGGCTATGGAGGTGCAAGGTCTTTGAGGGAGTGAACCCATGGATAGTAGGGGTCTTCCCATTCCTACAGATTTGTTGGGTGATCTGGGGGGCATTTTAAGTGACGAGACTGGGACCAAAGTGTCTGTGAGCTTCAGGTTGAATGCTGAGGGCCTACAGTCCTCGCTTCCCCCCGGGGGGGGGGGGGGGGGGGGGGGGGAATATTAGGCACCTGAGGAAAGCATTTGCTGGCAAGGGGTCTAGGGGAGGATTCAAATTAGTAGCGCGTTCCTCAGAAAAGGGCTCTAGCACCCAAGGGGCTCGTGAAAGATCCAAGGGGTAAAGTGTATCGGCAGAGGGGCTAATGTCCTTTATAGATAAGGATGAATAGCCTATTCCTGGGACCCCTCCATCACCAACAGCTAATCCTGAGCCCGAGGTTCATCCTATGGTAGGGGGTGAGGTTGGCATACTATCTCCTCATGCAAACGTACCGAGCGTGGGGCCCGTAGACGAGCATGGGGTGAATATTGCCCAAGTGGTGATCGACTTGGCCGAAGAGCCTAAGGAAGGGCAAGGGAACGAGCTGGTGGTGAATGAGCCAGTGGCTGAGGCCGAAGTTAGGGTGCTCGTGCTACTCTTGGGGTGGTACGAAATGGCCCCCGCACCTACTACTGAAGTGATAATCGAACCAAGGGTTAGGAGTATGATGCCCTCGCGGGCTAAATGGGACGTTATAATTGAGACCCCCTAGGTTGGGTCGGGGAAAGGGGGTGTTAAAGCTCAATTTTGGCAGTTTGAGAGCCACTAGGGAAGACGAGGGTGAAGAAAGCTGCAGGGGCTCCAGTGCCTTCGGGGAGGAGGGGGATGAGGGGCAGGGTGAAGTGGAATTGAGGGAGGTAGAGCTTGATACCGTGAAAAATCCAAATGTTAGGACGTTTGGTGCGGGGGGGAGGTAGCTAGTCAGAGAGGCCAATGGTATTGTTAGAATTTTGGCTAGTACTGCTGATGAAGGAGAAATGGTGCTCGATCCTACTGCCTTTTTTGTCAAAGTCAAGGAGGCCTATCTGCCGAGGTTGCACAAGATATTTGCCGAGGCTCTTGAGACCTTTGCTCGTCATCACGAGTAGGGTCCCTTCATGAGGCGGAGGATTATAGAAATGTTTGGCTCGTTCTTAAAGGAATTAGATAACCAGCCAATGATAAGTCTGGATGAGGGGGATTGGGGCTCAGTGGATATGAGTCTCGATAAAATGTAACAGATGAAGTTCGATGTTGTGTGGCTAAGGCAGCGGATGAAGCGGGCCAGTGAGATGATGGTGGCTGGTGGGAGGATAGTGAGCCTGACAAGCCACATGGTCGAGCTAGATTAGGCCATATCAAACAAAGAGATGAAGTCCAGAGTCAGCAGGCTTGATTGGAAAGGCTAGAGCAAGAAGGGGAGGCCGCAGTTGCTAATAAGGCCTAGCTGGAGCGGTGTTGGGGGATACTTTCAGGGGGAGGCTTGGCACTATGAGCCTGTTCAGGACCTTGTAGAATATTATAAGTGTTCAGTGTGGCTGCCACAAATTGGGTATGCCTTTGTAATAGCTAGAAAAAATGAAATGAAAACAAATGTTTCTTTTTGAATAATGGTCTATGGTTTTCCTGTTTGTTCGTTGTCTTCCTCGTTAATTTTGGTTTGGAAATAAAAGTTAGAATGATGAATGAGGCGAAGCAGAATATGTTCTGATGCAATAGGGGAGTCATAGATGCAAATGGAAGGCAGGAGAACTTACCAAGTGGGGTGCCTGCGGCTGTAATGGGTTGGTATTGTACTATAGTGGCTGACAGGGTCTGAGTAAGTAGACCCTAAAGGCTGCAAGTGGCAAGGTGGTGTCTTGTCAAGCGTTGTGTAGTCATGTCCTTACGAGTTGGCCTAAAGGGTAGGGGAGTCAAGAATCTTTGAAAAAAGGAGAGGGTAGGGGGTGAAGTCTTGAGGTGTGAGCCACCTTCTACTAGGGGTGGATAATGGGCGAGTCGAGCTGGGTTCGGACTGAGCCTGCACTACATAATAACAATTATTATGGCGGCCTGAGCCTGGCTCGACCCGACCTTAGGCCTAACTTCATTGTCCCAAGCCCGCCCAAAAATTAAACTAAAAAGTTCAGGCTCGCCCATCTAGCCCAAACTATTGGGTATTCTTTGTATAAATTTGTTAAAAAAATAATGAACAAAGTACACTTTACTTTTTGACTTTTGAGACAACGCATGTACACTTTTGAGATAATGCATGTGG
Organism: Euryodendron excelsum; assembly: GCA_033060915.1. Classification (NCBI taxonomy): domain Eukaryota; kingdom Viridiplantae; phylum Streptophyta; class Magnoliopsida; order Ericales; family Pentaphylacaceae; genus Euryodendron; species Euryodendron excelsum. The sequence continues at coordinate 36,366,506 of CM065384.1, read as the reverse complement.
GGAATTGGGTATAATGAATATTTGTTAAATAGTTGTCATTTTGAAAATCAAAAAATAGAATAAATTATTCTTTGAATGGAATAAATTAGTAGTTGATGTTGGAGAATCCAATAGCAAGGCCACCATGACTGGTACAGCTACACACATGGGCAGATCGGGCAGGGCTGGGCCGGGCCGGGTTATGAATTTTCATCCCAATGTCGGCCCAAAAAATAATCGGGCTTAAAAATTATGCCCAGCCCGGCTCTACGGGCTCAAATATTAATCCCAATCTCAAATAATCGGGCCGAGCTGGGTGGGCTTCTTAGGCTTGCGAGCTAGTGTCCACCCCTACCTTCTACTATGAATAGGGTGGATATGGTGGGTAGTTCCAATAAGGGCTTGCTTCTAATGAGAGTTGTTCAGACGGAAGATTTGATAAGAGAGTATCAGTATTGGGATGGGTGGTTTAGAAAAGATTAGAGTGTTCATGAAGCACGCATAACCAACTTCGGTCGGGCCAAAACGGGTGAGCGTCTTCTTGGAGAGGGGCCATGGCCCTTAGGGTGGTGGATGCATGCTGGAGGTACGGTGAACTTCACTAATGCCTTTGTCGAATGCTGTGGTTATGGCATGAGGCTCGATGGTGAGCGCGCATTCGACAGAGATTGAGATGGAGTGAGTGCCTATCCTGCGACTGCTCTGCAAGCGTTCACTAGAAATGCTAGGGGAGCGGATCATGCCAATGGGCTTTTGGCGAGAGCAAGGACGAGCGTTTTTCAAGCATTGTAGTGTATCTGTAATGGCATTGGCTCCTAATTTCTTCTATAATACTCCCTTTTTGTAATCAAGATGTTTATATATATATATATATATATAATGAGAGAAGAGCCCATTTTTTGGTGAACATTTAAACTTGTATGAAATTGTTGGTTGTCATTAGGTAACGGGTGGGTTTGGTGAAACACAAGTTGGGCAAGGGGAGTGTGAAGCAAGCTCGCGAGGTAGAGCTCGCGAGCTTTGTGGAAAAGAGGGTAGACAATAGGGTTGTATTCTGGATAAGGTTATGGGACTTAAGGTTTGACATCGATTGAACTGCTCTAGTAAAGGGGTTCAGGGAGGAGTCTTGTCGGTGTGCTTGAGTGGACATGTCACAATGGGTTGGCTTTTAGCAGCAGGTGTCAGGAATCTCTGAAAAGAGAAAAAGGGAGGTGGTGTATGCCTTAGGATATGAGTCAAACAAGCTATAAATAGAGGGTGATGGGGAGAACAAATCAACTAGTCCTCAATGAGAGTCACTTATATTGAGGGTGTTTGGGGGAAACAATATAGGCATGGGTGGTTTAGGAACCATTTCTGTGTTGAATTCCATCATCTACAGGGGGAATAGAGTCCTAAAAGGCTGAAAGTTTTTCCTTTACGGTATCTTTTGCTCTTTGTTGTTAAGGGGAATATTGGGAGGATAAGGAGAGAAGGGCACCTGGATAACTAGCGACTACCCATGTGAAGGTTCCCTCTGCGTGTGGAGTGCACAGGCCCAGTCCAAGGGGCGCTCGAGTTAATGAGCCTCTTCTTAAAGAGGTATTATGGCATCTGGGAGGAAATTTGCTCATGGGGGGCTCGCCCAACTTTGACAGTGGTTCGGCTGTACGTGATGCTTATGGGTTTAGGCTCGACCATGGGGGGCTCGCCGAACTTTAACAGTGGTTAAGCTGTACGTGGTGCTTGTGGGTTTAGGCCCGACCATGAACGTGCATTAACGAAGCCGAAGGGGAGGTGGCGGGAGCCCGTGAGCTACATAGCTTGAGTCCAATGAGGCGACCAAAGCAGTTGTGGTGACGAGGCGACAATCAATGATAGTTGCGACCTAGGGCGCGTGCCAAGGGGAAGGCTAAAAACACTGACGGTGCGCCTGAGGAGGATGAAGGTTGCCCCGGAGCTATTTATCTGATAATGGGGGCTGTTATCTTCTCCTCCTAGCATATTTAGAATAAGAGGCATTAGGAATGGGGAGCAGCTCGTGGCTCATGAGTGCGCTCCAAAGTTGCTCGAAACGGGGACTATCTATTTGCCTATTGAGGCCTTCAAATCGAGACTCGCCGAGTTTGTGGACCCGTAGTGATAGGGCTTTTTATGATCTATAATGAGCTCGAAAAAGCTAAGTTGTAATCTTGATGTAATTTAAAAGCGAGGCTTTGAAATAAAGGGTGATGATCATGAATGCTTAAGATTCTCGTTTGGTAATGGGGTGTACAAAACGTAGGTGTCGCGCTATGATAAAGACCAAAACCACGACACATTAGCATGGGATTTCAAAATGAAAATGACAAAACCATGGGTATTAAGGGTAATAAGCTTTAAGCCACTTGGCATTAATGGGCGAGGGTGTGGCAGTAGAGCCAGGTTTGGCAATCCTGTAGTACCCGCCCGCATTAGCATCTCATATTTCAAAAGGGTCTTCCCATTTTGGTATGAATTTGGTAGTAGAGGTTCCCCTCATGTCTTGGGGGCTAGTATAGAGGACCAGGTTCCTTGTTGGAATTTTCGTGGCCATACGAGTGCGTCATAAGCTCAAGCAATGCGTTGTTAGTAAGTTCAACAATTGGCTTATGCCTTGTCTTGATGCTCGTCAAGAGACTTGAGTTGCTGTGGTCAATGATCGTGGAGCACCCCATTGGCGAGGGCTATTCGAGATGATGGGATGGCAATTTTGACTGGAAGGATAGCTTCGACTCCGTAAACAAGGGAAAATGGTGTCATCTGAATGGAGTGTTGCTTGAAGGTTCTATATGGCCAGAGTGCCATGGGTAAGACGTGGGCCCATTGTGTTTGGTGATCTTCGAGCATTCGACTAAGTATTTTAATGACGTTCTTGTTGGTGGCCTCGGCTTGCCCATTTCCTTTTGGGTAGTAGGGTGTTGACTTTTGGTGAATAATGTTATTTAAAGCTAACAGCTGTCCCACATTCTGGTTGACAAAAGGGTTCCTGTTGTCTGAAAGGATCACTTTGGGAAGTCCGAAGAGGCAAATGATATATTCGCGGATGAACTTAGCAACCGCTGGACCTGTGGCACGCTTGAGGGGGACAACTTCTGCCCATTTGGTGTAGAGCTCTATGAAGGCTAAAATCTAGATGTGGCCTTGAGAGGGTGGATTAATGAAGCCAATGAGGTCCACTGCCCAGGTGTGAAATGGCCATGGGGTGCCCAAGGCGCAAAGGTCCACTACTGGTACATGGATGAGGTTTCCATGGCATTCGTAGTTTTAGCAGCGATGAGTGTGAGTGAGGGCATTTGCTTCTATAGTGACAGTAGTATCCCAGATGTAGCAGATGTTGGAAAAGTTTGTGACTGCCCTAGTGCTCGTCTTTATGGGCAAGGTGGAGGAGCTGGGGAATTTCTGTGTTGGTGATGTATCAGAGGGGGGAGGCTGTGAACCCATGTCTGAATAATTGTCCTTGGTGCAAAAAAAAACAGTTAGCAGATTTTCGGACCAGGGAGGTGTCCATGCCTTGGGCAGGCAAGGATCCTTCGTGCAGGAAATCGATGTAGGGAATCTGCAAGGGTTTCCTCGAAATGGCATTCGGCCCTAGACGGGAATATTTCGCATTTGATGCATTGATTTTGGAGAGATGTGGCTTCTTGAATCATGGTGGGCCAATAATATCCTTACCGCTAGATCTATCGATAGAGGTTGATGTTGGTGGTCCCACAAGAACGCTTGTGGATTTGATTGAGCCTGAGCTTGGTTTCGTGGAGGTCGACACACCGAGCAAGGAGGCCGTTAGGGCCTTAGTAGTAGAGGATGCCTTGGTAGATGACGAAGTGTTTCAGATCCTGCAATGAGAGGGAACGTTAGAGCAGTTGAAGGCTAGTTTGTAAGAAAGGTTGATTTTAGAGCCATGAGGAGATAAAAAGACAATGCTTGATCCTCCACTTCCAGAGGCGGAGGAATCATCGAAGGTGAGGGTTCATTATTCTTTGGTGGAGGCTGCAGTGGCTTGAAAATCATCACTAGGTAGTTCTTCAGAGGGGGGCTCGTACATGCCGCTTGGAAAGTAGGCCAATATATCTGTTAGGGCCTGGCTCTTGACTAATGTAGGGGTTTTACATGTGATGTCATATTCCATCAAGGATAAAAGCCAGCTCGCGGGGCGGCCTGCAAGTGTGGGGCTAGATACTAGGAACCTAATGAGATCACATTTAGTGATGAGATTGAGGGAGAACGCCAATAGATAATGGCGCAGCTTTTTATTGGCAAAGACGAGGGCTAGACAATGGCGCTCGATTGGGGTATATTGAGTTTCGGCCCTTTGGATCACACGACTGATGTAGTATACGGGTTGTTCGATTCCCTTAACTTCTTGGGCCAATAAGGCTCCTATGGATTGGGGGGTGGAAGTGAGGTAAAGTAGTAGAAGTTTTCCATACTGGGGAGGGGGTAGCAAGGAGATTAATGCTTCTTTCAGGGCCTGAAAGGCAGTCTGGTGCGAAAGAAGCCACATGAAGGAGGCATCCTTTTTCAGAAGAAGCCTGAAAGATTAGATGATTTCAGCCATGGCAGGGATGAATCGCTGAAGATAGGAAGCTCGGTCTATAAGGGTTCGGAGTTTGTCCTAGTTAGCAAGGCGCGACATGTCACGAACTACTGCGAGTTTGGTAGGATTGGGGTCGATACCGTGTCGATGGACGATGCAGCTGAGGAATTTGCCTGCGATGACTCCGAAGGCGCACTTCAGGGGGTTCATACAAAGGTAGTATTTGCGGCACCATTCGAAGACGCGTTGGAGATCCTTCAAGTGAGAGGCTTCTTCTTTGGACTTGACTACCATGTCATTAATATAGCATTCTACTGCTTTATAGAACTGTAAGCACCCTATTTTGCCCACTCGGTAATCTCTGGCCTGACCGGGCTTAGTTTTCTAACATCGTAACACATGTAAGTCCAAGATGAACCTTTCGATCTCCAATCCAACCAATTGGTCGCTTCTCGGGCCCACAAATACTCGTTGAAACCATAAGCATCATTATTCCAAGCAGTTTTCCGGACCAGGTGGTCTTGAAAACCAACGCCATCTAGGTAGCTTCTCGGGATCGGGCGATCTCGGGGACCAACACCTCATCAAATTTCAGACGGTTCACTTCTGGCGCCCGCTAGCCCGCTGTAAGCACCCCATTTTTGACCGCTTAGCAGTCTACACTCTGTCCAGACTTATTTTCAAGTCATTGTAGGCATATTCCTATCGAAACCAATTCTCTAGGTCCAAATTTCGTTTTTCCATCGCTTCACGGGCCTGTCAGGCCCAAATAGAGGCAAAATGACCAAAATGCCCTTAGGGGCATTGTCCTTTCTTATTCCAATTCTAATCCCTCTCTCGAGACAGTTTATTCCTTTAGACGGTCCGAGTAGCGAAACTACTCACAAAACCGTTAGAGTAGCAGAAATACTCACAAATAGGTCAATATAGGGAATTGGTAACAAACCCCTGTGTCACGACGACCGCCGTTAGAGTGGTGGAAACACTCAAAACCCAGGCACATCTCTTCGGAGACGGTAAGACCCTTTCCAATCCCACTCTCGAGACAGTTTATTCCTCGAGACGATTCCAACCTAGGCACGTCTTTTCAGAGACGGTAAGACCCCTTTCCAATCCCACTCTCGAGACAGTTTATTCCTCGAGATAGTTCCAATCCAGGCACGTCTCTTCGGAGATGGTAAGACCCCTTTCCAATCCCACTCTCGAGACAGTTTATTCCTAGAGACGGTTCTAATCCAGGCACGTCTCTTCGGAGACGGTAAGACCCCTTTCCAATCCCACTCTCGAGACAGTTTATTCCTCGAGACGGTCCGAGTAGCGAAACTACTCACAAAACCGTTAGAGTAGCGAAAATACTCACAAAATCGTTAGAGTAGTGGAAATACTCAACAGTTAGAGTAGCGGAAATACTCACAAAACAGTTAGAGTAGCGGAAATACTCACAAATAGGTCGATATAGGGAATTGGCAACAAATCCCTGTGTCACGACGATCGTCGTTAGAGTGGCGGAAACACTCGAAACCTAGGTCAGCACCCGTGTCTATTAGCTCACTTCAGTGAAAAATGACCAAACTGCCCTTAGGACCTTTTCCGAGACTTTCCAGTCAAGATGACCATTTTGCCCCTGAGCATCCGAATGTCCCGGGAACCACACTGGCTCTGGGTATCAAACTGGTAATATCCCGAGAATACTTTTTATAGTATTCTCAACCTTTTTTTACCATTCCGGATCATTCTGAGTCAGTTCCGGCCAACCCGATACAAAATGACCGTTTTGCCCCTAGTGGGCCGGCCTCTTTCTTCGACCACACCGGCTCTGGGTATCAAACCGGTAACATCCCGAGAATACTTTTTATAGTGTTCTCAACCTTCCTTTACCTTTCCGGACCATTCCGAGTCAGTTCTGGCAAACCCGGTACAAAATGACCGTTTTGCCCCTAGTGGGACGGTCTCCTTTTCCAACCACGCCGGCTCTGGGAATCAAACCGGCAACCTCCGGGAACATTCTGAATAGTGTTCCCAGATCCCAAGTCTTCTTCTGGGACAATCTGAGTCTGTCCCGGCAGTTTCCAGGTCCGAGTGACCGTTTTGCCCCTAAAGGCCTGGTCAACCTTTCCAACACATCTTACCCTCACTTTTCAAGTCAAGTACCTCCAGGACACTATTTTAAGTGTTCCTGCTCCTTTCCGGTCTTCCAGGTCATTCCCGGCTCCTTCAATTCATTCCCGGACTTTTCGAAGTCACTCCTAGTGAAGTCAGGCTAAAAATTGCATGGTAGTCACTAGTACAAGCGCCCAAATCTAGTCAAAGATACGTTACTTGCCGACTTATGAAGTTTCCTAAGTGGCTGGCGCCACTAGTAGTGGCGCCAAGAGCAATTTTGCTCTGGCGCCACTGTAACAGGCGCCAGGTTTGTCCAACTTCTATAAATACAGAGCCTCATTCAATGTAAAAGGGGTTTGCAAACTTAACCTAAAAATCCCATATTTCGATATACAGAGCTCGAGCATCTCCAAAACCTTAGTTTCCTTAGGTTTCCCAAATCCTAGCCACCCTACACCAAACCCTAGCCTCCTATAGACTCATACACACCCCCATACACTCATACCCTAGCCTTCAACCATCCTTTGAAGACTTGAAGAGTTGCCATCTAAAGCTTGAAGACAACCCTTGAAGGTTGAAAAAAGATCAAGACGAAGACCGAAGACCGAAAACAAGCAAGGGGCGCAAATTAAAGAAGATACAAGGTAGGTTTTCTCTTTAAATTTCCGCACTTCCCCCTCTCTCTTCTCTCTCCTAACCCACTTGGGTTTTCTCTATTTTAATCCCCCATCTCTTTCCCCCCCTTTCTTTGCATGCTTGAAATAAGGGGACTCCCGGTCCATGTGTAGGATTAGACTGTTGGAGAGTCACTGTGTCGGGGGCTTTCTTCTAGCCTAACCAAAGACCACGTGGGTTCGGCCCCCCTTGATTATGTGGTGAAGCCTTAGCCTTGTATGTTCACGACCCCAAATTGCATTGTGCATATCATAGTCTTGCATCTTTCAAAATTCGTTTTCAAACTTGTTTTTAAAATTGCATCAAAATCTCTTTTTCAAAAACTTGTTTTCAAAATCACAATTCTAGGGTGATTCTAGCCTTTCCATGGGTAGGATTGCTTTAGGAAAGTGTTACATTTAAAGGGACCAACACGGTCTATATTTTCAAATCTTGTTGTTTTCAAAACTACTTTCCTAAAGTGGTTCTAGCCCTCTTATGGTTAGAATTGCTTTAGGAAAGTGAGGTGTTTTTATACCTTCTAAAAACGCTCTTTTCAAAAAAGTCTTTCTTCCTAAAAATCTCTTTTTCAACTCCTTTCCAAAACTCTCTCTCCTAAAAATTCACTTTCTAAAAACACTCCCTAAATTCACTTTCTTAAAAACTCTCCCCAAAAACCTTTCTAAAAAAACTCTCTTTCCAAAATCTTCCTTCTAGAAATTTCCTCTCTAGGATTTTCCTTCTAAAATCTACGTGTCTAAAAACACACTTTCCAAAACCCCTTCTCTTTAAAATCTTTTTCCAAAAACTCCCTCTTCAAATTCACTTTCTAAAAACTCCTTCCTAGGATTCCCTTCTAGAAAACCTTCGTTTCCAAAAGCGCACTTTCCAAAAACTCTTTCCTTAGAGCCCAAGTCAAGCCCTAGAACCCACCATTAGGAAACCCTAAATTTTCTTCCCAAAAACATGATTTTCAAACTTTGTCCCAAACCTATGTTTCCAAAATCTCTTGTTTTCTACATCAAAACTATACATGTTCCCAAAACCTATTTTCTACGTCGAAATTATTATTTTCCAAATCTAGGGTTTCTAGAATCTCCCTTTCCAAATCCTTGCCAAATCCTATTCTTCCCTTTAGGAAACCAAATCAAATCTCTCCATTTAAGAAACTAGATTCCGTCCTCCGTTTTTGGAAATAAAATCCAACCTTTCTCTTTTAGAAACCAAATCCAATCCAAACCTTTCCTAATTCAATTCCTTCCTAAACCATAAGTTTCCTAAACCTAAACTTTAAACCTTTCTTTAAATTTCAAAATCCAACTCTTTCCCAATTCAAATCCTTCCTAAACTTCTACTTTCCTAAATCTTAAGTTTCCAAAACTTGAACATAAAGATCTTTCCTAAACTTTAAAACTCAATTTTCAAACCTTTCCTAATTCAACCCTTTCCTAATTCTACCCACTTTTCAAACCTAAGTTTTCAAACCTTTCCTAATCTCAAGATTTTCTAAAACTCTAAAACTTTCTAAATCTTAAACTTTCTAAATTTCAAATCTTTCCAAATTCAAAACTTTCTAAATTTGAGACCTTCTTAAGTTAAATCTTTCTAAACCTAAAAACTTTCTAAATTCTAAACTTTCCAAAAATTCAAATCTTTCTAAATCTAAGACTTTTCTAAACTCAAAACTTTCTTAATTCAAACATTTCTAAACTAAAAACTTTCTTTTTTCAAACTAAACTTTTCTTAATTCAAAACATTTCTAAATTTAACACTTTCCTATTTTAAAACCTTTCTTAAAACGACATTTCCTAATTCAAAACTTTCTTAATTTGAAACTTTCCAAAAATGAAACTTTCCTAATTCGAAACTTTTCTAAATCGGACCTTTCCTAATTCAAACCTTTCCTAAATCTAATCTTTCTTAAACTCTTAAGTCTTTCCTAAGTCTCATCTTTCTTAAGTCTAGGTTTCCTAAACCTCCATCTTTCCAAAACCAAGTCTTTCCAAAATCAATATTTCCAAATCAAAGTCCAATCTTCTCAATTTCAATTTCCAATCTCCTCTTCTAATTTCAAGTCAAATTCAATTTTTAATTCAATCTCTTTTCAAATCAAACCTTCTATTTTCAATCGGACTCTTGTCCGAACTACGACTGACTTGATTCCCCCAAAGGGATACGTAGGCAACCTTCATAGGTGCGGTCACAATATTTTTCAAACTTTCAATTCCACCCTTATGGGTGCGGTTTTCAAAATCTTTTCAAATCTCAAATTCCAATTTACTTTCAACCTTCTAATTTCAAATTTCTATTTTTTTTTAAATTTTCATACTTTCCAATTTCAATTCCATCTCTTCAAATCTATTTTCAAATCAAATTCTTTTCAAATTTATTTCCAAATCTATTTTTCAATTCTCTCTTATTTTGCACATGCATATCATGCATCATGTTAGTTTATAAATATTGTTTTTCTAAAGTGAATAGGGTTGAACACATGTTAGTTAAAGACTCTCATAGGAATCTAGGGTAGATTGACATGTAGGTACCGAAAGGGCGGGGTAGGGTGATAGCTTAGTGCGTCTTCCCTACACGTAACCAACCTCCGAACTTAGAATCACCGTTTTCAAAGACCAAAAAGGTGTTATTTTTCAAAAAGGGCTAAATGTTTTCCAAAGGTTGCCAAACAACCTGTTTTTCTTAAAAACCCTCTCTTGAGGATGTTTTTCAAAATCCTTTTCCAAAAACCCTAAGTGTAGTCTTCGGATTATTCTTAGTTTTTAGGTGACCTAACTCACCTTAATCAAGTTAGGTGGCGACTCCGAATCTTTTTCAAAAGCCCTTTATTCAAACCAGATTTTCAATTCAAACCTAATCGCACTCATTCTTCTAGGAGGGTGAGTTCTAACGAGAGAGTACAACATTTTTCCTACTTGTGTGAGTATTCCTCGAGTGCGAAAAATCGAGGCGAGACACCCGCCAATGTAGAATGTCTGTCATTTGGTAGTTCTCCGAGACCGGACGTTCTCAAAGACCAACACCACCCTTCCAGGTAGCTTTCTAGGATCAGGCGTTCTCAGGAACTAACACCACCCCTACAGGTAGCTCTCTAAAACCGGGCATTCTTAGAGACCAACACCGCACATGTAGTTTTCTGAGATCGGGCTGTCTCGGGAACTAACACCTAGATCAACACCGGCGCTTGCTAGCTCGACTTAGTGAAAAATGACCCGACCGGCCCTTGGGCATCCAAGCACGTTGAGAAAGTTCCAAATCCCTCAAAACGATAAGTCCATCCTTCCAAAATGTTTTTAAACCATTAGGCATCCTCCGCACGCCATTTGGTCCAAATCCGATCTTATTCCGGCTTATTCTGGTCAAAATGACCGTTTTGCCCCTAAAGGCCTCATCACTGCACAAACCTCGCCGAACGGTAAAAGACCCTTCCAAAACCATCCTTGAACAACCCTACACGCTTAACACAACACATTAAACCAACCCTAACCATTTCCAGCCAATCTTGGCCAAAATAACCATTTTGCCCCTGACAATCCAAATATGCCCCGAAACAGCACCGGTCTTAGGATTTCGAGCAAAGGGTTTCACCATACACCCTTGTTTAACCCGAGGAGGACCTTACGACAGTAAACGCTCATGACTCGATAAAAGTTCCCTAGAGTGTCTCACAAATGCTCCGCTTAAATTGTCTTTTTTTCAAATTCCCTGGTTATAACGTATCGTCAACTGACTTGAGAAATGCATAAATTGGGGAATTATTGAAAACTCTTTCATAGATCTTTCCATCGCTATGGCTCAATCGGATAGATCACTTCCTAAAGCCCTCCATCGTATGGTGCGAAAACTATAACTTTCAGCTACCCTTGGAGCGTCTCACATACGCTTCGCCAAGGTTGACTTTTCCCCCAATCCCCTAATCAAAACGCATCGTCAAATGACTTGAGAAATGCGTAAATATGAAAATTTTCAAAACTATTTCCAGAATACTTTCTATTGGTACGGTTCGATAAAAAAGATCGCTTCCCGAAGACCTTGATCACGCAATACGAAAACAGTCACTTTCGAACACTCTCGAAGTGTATCACAGAAGCTCTGCAAAAGTGTCCTTTTATGCACGATTCTTGAAACGATATCCCATGCTTTCGAACACAATTCAAACTTTCCAAAAACATGAAAGTTCACGAGAAACCTCAAGAGAACACCGTGGGTACAACCAATTCTCCTGAAATCTTCCCGGTTGACTCAATTATCGAGACAAAGTTTGGACGAACCTTTCCCGTGATGGAGCGTATGCTACTTGTGCTTAAATTTTGATTAGATTGACTAACTTTTGATCAACAATCGAGATTTAACCAGTACACAGGGTGTCACGTGTCATTCTGGCAATGGAATAGTACTTGCGCAAGTCCTACATGCGCCAGGTCAAATTTTGGCCAGGCGCATGTAGCACATGCGTAAGGCCTATTCCAGATTGCTTATAAATACCAGATCACCTCTTTGCATATTCCATCTCCGAAATTGATGCGAAGCTCTATTGAAACTGCTCCAGAACCTTGAATCCTTACATATATTCCACCCCTCCAACACTTAGGCAAGATTATAACTCTCTCAAGCTTATACACTTCACCTACAAGGTCTTACACACCATTACACACTCCATTCTAGCCTCTTAAGCCTTTTTGAAGTCACTTAAGCTCCAATCAAGACATTCATTGAAGACTACAAATGTGTTGAAGGCAAAATGTGGTATCCCTTTTACATTTGTGTCTTCCCCTACTCTTCTGTTCTCCCTCCTAGCCTACTTAGGCTATTCTCTATTTTAATCCCCCATCTACAACCCCCCATTCTTGTATGCTTGAGCCAAGAGGGCTCTTAGATCATGCTTGCAGGAAAGCAAGTGAGAGCCACCGTGTAGGGGGACCTCTCACTAGCCTATTTTGAGATGGTATAGCCTAGGAGCCCCTTATTTATATGATGTAACCTAAAAGCCTTGTATGTGATCATGACCCCTTGCATATTACTATTTTGATTATGTCATGTGTGCTTAGCTTCATTTTTATGCTTATTGTCATGTTCTATAATGCTTACATTACTCTTAAACTCCATGTTATTTCCAAACTCTATATTTCTTTCAAAAATTGTTCCAAGAGTTGGCTCCTTGAAACTTAGGATGGGACCTTAGAAATCATGCCTTAAAAAATCCTCCTTCTAACCCTTTTGTTGGTCTAAAAGGCAAGCCAAGAAGGGGGGTGAATTGGGTTTTTCGAAGATTAATAACAATTAAGATTAATTAAAATTAATCTAAGCAATGTAACAGTAATCAATCGATATGCAATGCAATGTAATCAGAGAAAGGAAAGAAAACAGAGCATAAGAAAGAACACACAGATTTACAGAGGTTCAACCACAACCCGTGGTCCACGTCCTTATCCTAAGATCTCCTTGAAGTCTTCTTCCACTATGTAATCACCTATTACAAATAGGCTGCTGATTGACAAAGTGCTTAGCTCACTATACATAAGAACTCCTCACCGAGCTGTTCAACCTCCAAGTGGTTTTGTCCAAGCTCCACTCAAACTTACAAGAGTTTTGTTTTTACAAGAGAACTCTCAAACTTTCAATTACAAGTGTATAAAAGTATACAAGTAACTAACACACTCTCTAGCAAGACTAGATATTACAATCTGAGCTCACAGATGAAGACGGGAAGAATATTTAGTGTTTTCAATGAATCAGTTAGTTTGATTTCGTTTTTTTTTCTTCAATCTCTTGTATAAATCTAGTTGGAAGCTTGTATATATACCCCTGTATTGATTCCATCCGTTAGAGGTTGTTGGGTATCATTAATGCACGTCCAGCCTGTTGTAACGTTAAGAAAAATAGCCGTTATATCCAAGGAGTAGGCTCCAGGTTTGTGGAGTCGACACTTTTTGCTTCTGCATTTACCAGATGTTGCTCACTAACTTCATAAGTCTGCTCTTCATATCAATGAGACGACTCCTTGTTCATTCTGTCTTCACATCTTTGGCTTCTGCTGTCATGAGGCGACTCTTCATCTTCAGGAGTTAGCTCTTTGTACATTCGATCTTCAACCTTTTACTTCTGTTGTCATGAGGCGACTCTTCGTCTTCATGTGTCCGCTCATTGATCATATCATATTCAAGCCTTTGCGTTTGTCCCTATGAGGTGACTCTTCATTACAATGAGTCCACTTATTGTCTACTTGGTCTCCAGGCTTTTTGCTTCTGTGATCAAGAGGGGACTCTTTATTTTTCATGAGTCCACTCATTGTTCATTTTGTCTTCAGGCCTTTTGCTTCTGTGATCAAGAGGCGACTGCTCATTTCCATGAGTCCCCTCATTATCCAAAAATCTGCTTTCTGACTTCTAATGATCTAGTTCATCTCAGCACAGATTTAAGATCTTCAAGGAGTATTTCTTTGGGGTAAGATGATTAATCAAATCTCTTTAACTCATTAGAGTTAACTTTTATTCAATTTGGATTGAATCAATCATTGGATATTGATCTTCTCTTGACTCTCAAATTATCAAAGCTTCATTCGATCAATGTTTATCTTTTCTTCTTCATTTGCAAAGCTTCCTTGTTTTATTGTAGAACACTCTCTTTCAATGTCAAGTTTCCTCAATTGCGTAGAGCTTCACAAGCTTCATTTTTTATTTCTTTTTTTTTTTTATAGCAATTCTTCTTTCTTCTTTAAAATCACTTCAATGAGGCTTTTACAGACTTGATGAAATCTCTTCATACATCTAGTCTTCATTGATTCTTTATATTGTAGAAGAATTCTTCACTTGGATTTCAGGTAGAGATCAGACAGTCATTGTGAGCCATCTTCTTAGCAACTTCAATCACATTATCTTGAATTGATTTTTGCATTCTTGATAAAGTTTTCTCTTGAGCATTTTCAATCTTTTCAACAATCAATTCCTCTTCAACTGATCTTTGCACTTCTTCAACTAATCTTTGCATATTCTAATGAAGTCTTCAGTCTATCTTGAGTGCTAATCAATCTTCATTGAATCTATGCATACATGATAGAAGCTTCATTTGAACACCTTCAATCTCTTCGAATGTAGAACATTTGTTTGAAGTAGAGATAGGCATTACTCCTCTGTTTGGTTCATTGCATAGCTCTTGAATTTGTTATGCATTCTCTTTGACATGCATTAGACTTAAGATTGAACTTTAAGTCTAAATTATGAACTTTGTTAATCTGCACACTGAATAGATTCATTAGTAAAATAACACAAGGTTTAGTTATCATCAAAATCAACATGGGAATTAACCTTGAGTCAACAAGGATCAACCTTGAGTTAACACCCTTAACTCTCACCTTAGTATCATGATATTTTAACTTCCATAAGGGTTACTTTCCAATTCTCTAATTTCTAAGATTTTCATTCTTTTAAGTGTAGTGGTTGGAATGGCCCCATGGAACTCTCTCTTGAGTGGTTTTCCTTTTATTTGGGCATAGAAACCCTCTCTTGATGGAATGACCTCCTACAAAAATGGTTTTTAAAACTCTCTCCAAAGATGATTTCCAAAAATGCATTCTCTCCATCTTTGTATTAAAAGTGGTGCCTTAAAAAGTTGTCATCACCATGTTGATTTTTAAACCCCTTACACTCTTGTCAAGATTATGGTTATAATGGCCATAAGAAAACCTTCCTTTGAATGGTCTCCAATCATCAACCATATAAACTATATTCTTGGCTAGAGTCAAAATTTTCATGAAAATGATCTTCAAAAAGATTGCCAACCCAAGTCCATTGTGTAGCATGTTTTTTTTTTCAAAACTCTTTCCAAAAGTGCATTAAACCAACTTTCAAAACCATTTTCAAATCCAACCCTAGGTTAACTTGACCCTAGTTGTCTAACCCAAGATTAACTTGACCCTAGTTGACCAACCCTAGGTTAACTTGACACTAGTTGTCTAACCCTAGGTTAACTTGACCCTAGTTATCTAACCCTAGGTTAACTTGACCCTAGTTGTCTAACCTTATGTTAACTTGACCCTAATTATCCAACCTTAGGTTAACTTGACCCTAGTTGTCTAACCCAAGGTTAATTTGACCCTAGTTGACCAACCCTAGGTTAATTTGACCCTAGTTGTCTAACCCTAAGTTAACTTGACCCTAGTTCACTCATCTTAGGTTAACCTAACCCAAGTTAGTGAACCTTAGGTCACCCTTAACCATAAGCTAACCCAACATAGGTTAATATGCTTCAAGGTCCAACTCAGGAACCCTTTTTGAATGATCTTTCAATTTTGAACTATCCTCATAACCCATTTTTCCAAAACCTTCTACTACTCTTGATTTAAAAAAAAAAAAACCAACTCCATAAACTCTTCAAATGTTCTTACACTCCATCTCCTAGGTATTTCTAAAAATGTTTTCAAAAGGTCACAAACCTAAGGTGTCCCTGGCCCTCTCATGGTTAGAGATTCCAAGGACTAGTGATAAATCAAGAACAACCTCTAAGGTTGTCCATATTAGGATTCCAAATCCTTAGCCATTTCCAAAAACTACTTTTAAGAACTAATTCATCAAAACATTCTAAAATCATGCCTCCAAGGTTTTCAAAACAAGACTTTAAAAACACTTTCAAGTTCTTTTGAGCCATGCCAAAGAATTTTTCCAAAACTCCCTTAAGTTGATACAAAAACATTTTCAAAACTTCGACTTCCAAAGACTTCAAAGTGTCTTAAACTTTTCTAAAGACCCCAAAGAGTCTTCAACTTCCAAAGACCTCAAAGTGTCTTAAAGTTTTTTAAAGACCCCAAAGTGTCTTCAAACCTTCCAAAGGCCTTAACGCGCCTATTTTTCATCGGGCTCTTGCTCGAACTACGAATGACTTGATTCTCGCCAAATGAGATACGTAGGCAACCTAAGATGGTGCGGTCATGACTTCCATTTCAACTCCAATCCCTTTTTCAAAAATTCTAATCAATTCAAAATTTCTATTCCAAATTCTTTCAAAACCCCCATTATTTTTAAACTTCTTCCAAAAACTTGCATCATGCATCATCCATCCGAAAAGTGATGACTAAACCTTGTTTTTAAAATTCTAAAGTGGATATTAAGTGAACAATGGTAACCAGTTATTCTAGTGAGTGAACAAAAGGGTGATTAGACATGTAAGTACCGAAAGGGCGGGGTAGGGTGATGATCTGAGGATATCTTTCCTACACGTAACCAACCCCCAAACTATAGATTTCTGTTTTCAAATGACCAAAATGGAGTTATTTTCCAAAAGGGCTTTAATCTTTCCAAAGGTTGCCAAACAACCTATTTTCTTAAAAACCCTCTCTTGAGGGAGTTTTCAAAACCTTTTCCAAAAATCGTAAGTTTAATCTTCGGATTAACACTTAGTTTTAGGTGCCCTAACTCACCTTAATCAAGTTAGGTGATGACTCCTATTTTTTTGAAAAGCCCTTAGTCGAACAAATTTTCAAACCTAGTCACACTTGTCCTTCTAGGAGGATGAGTTCTAGAGACAGAGTTCCGTGCTTTAGGGCCTCCGAGCCGAAAGGACCTTGGACACCCAAAAACCAGGGCGCGACAGGAACATGTCATGGGAGATCGTGGTCATGGCGCGCTGATAGGTGGCTCCCGCTTTCTTAAGGCTGAAAGGCATAATCGTATAAAAAAAGTTGCCAATAGGGGTGCGAAAGGCTATTTTTGGGGCAGCATTAAGTGTCATCTTGATCTAATTGTATCCACTGAAGCCATCTATAAATGAGAACATATGATGACCTACGGTGGCGTCGATCAGGGTAATGATGCTGGGTAGTGGGAACTTATCCTTGGGGCATGCCTTGTTGAGGTTGTGGAAATCAATATAGACTCGGATTTGGTTGTTCTTTTTTATGAAAGGCACGATGCTGGAGAGCCAAGTGGGGTGCTGAATGGGCTCGATGAATCCTGCATCAAGGAGCTTAGTTACTTCGTCTTTGATTTGAAGCTCGACTTCGGGTTTGCAAAAGCGAGTGCCCTGTTTGATAGGACTCGTGGCTGGAAGCACGTTGAGGAGGTGCATAGTGACCATGGTATCAAGACCAGGCATCTCACTGTAGTTCCAAGCGAAGACGTCAAGGTGGCGCCCGATTAGATCTAGGAGGACCGTTCGTTGTGGCACGGGGAGATCCTTACAGATGAAGATCGGTCTGGCAGGCTCAAATGGCTGTGCTAAATTGACCTCTTCGAGTTCTTGTTTTTGTGGACGCGGTCCATCTTGGAAACATTCGGGTGTAAGGATGATTTCTTGGAGTTGGGACTTGGAATCCACAACGAGGATGATTAGCGTCGTCCAAGCTACAAACTTCTTTCGCTTAGGTTTCTAACATTTCTTTTTGGTGAAGTAGAGTGGGGAATGAATGTAGCAGTTTGGAGAGGGTAATGGGTGGTCCTGTTGGTTATGGAATGTGTTCAGGGTGGGGCTAGTGAGGGGATTGGTTGACCCCGCACACCGTCATATATGGTAGACCATTTTGCCGTCGGCTCAGCAAAATTTGATAATAATTGGGGTAGTTTCATGTGGTGGCGAGGTTCAGGTATGTTTCTGATAGCCTTGGGCAGGCGAGGTGGCGCACTCTCGTTTTTTAGGTAGTCTCTAGTTTTGCTAAGATTCATTGGTGATGTTGGACCATCGTGGCAGAGGAGTGCGGTATAGAAGTGCAGGGGAGGCAGACTCATCAAACTCATCATAGAGAGTAGCCTCTACCATGTAAGTTTGCGTGACTCGAAAAGGGCTCGAGGATGCAAGGACTGTGACAACCTCTTTGTTCCAAATTACTTTCATGTATTGGTGGTAAGTGGAGGGGATGGCTCCGTATCAGTGAAGCCATGTTCGACTAAGTAGAACGTGGTAATTTGTATCTGTGTCGATGACATGGAATTTGGTGGAGGAGTGGATATGACCAACTCGAAGGTCAACCCTCGTGTATCCGAGAGATCTGTGGGAGTGACTGCCGAAACCTCTAATATCGGGTGTCTTTTCAACCAGTCGTTCTTTTGGCAATCCCACTGCTTGGAATGTGGAGTAAGACATGATATTGACCGAGGCTCCGCCGTCTATTAACACTCTTTAAAACTCCATTTCTTGTATGAAAATTGGTAGGTAGAGAGGTCTGTTATGGGGGTATGGGTACATTCGATCTACTTCGAAAAAGGTGATGACGAGGTGATTTTCTTTAAAGAAGCTGCTGACCGAGCCATTGGCCTCCATATAAGCTTTGTTGTTTGCATCGAGTGCCTGCAAGAGGGCTATGGTAGCCTCATATTTGGTGGCGGATGACAGACCGAGCTGATCAAAGAAATGTTTAAACTTTGTGGAGTTTTAGAGAATGGTAGATTGGTGGTGGTCAAAATTTAGGTCCCAAGGCTCAAGCTCGAAAATGTGGCAAACGGTCAGTTCTTCAGACTCGTCATGATAGGAAATCATGAGGCCAGCATCGATGACATCCTGGTGTTTGGGGGGGGGGGGGATCATTAAAGACATCAGTCTCTCGGAGTTACAGCATGTTTTCTTACTTTCGTTTGAGAAAAATGTGCCTGAAGGCATAACAATCTTTGGTGGAATTGGTGGTGGTCTGGTGGTAGATATAGAAGTTAGGATTCACCCTGTCCCGCTTGGTAGGTGATTTTTTGACTTCAGGCAAGATGATCTGGATATCAACTACCCAAGTTTGTAGAAGAGCCGCGACTATTTTGGTGGATATAAGCAGGGAAGGGGGATCTGCCCCAAAGGGGTGCTTCCTGTCACTAGGGTTGCTACAAGTCGTGAGGGAAGCCGCCGGTACGGATGGTCGGCGCAGAGAACTTCTCCATAACGGAGCCAGTTGGCAAGGAGCCTGGGAGTAGAAGTTGTTTTATGTAAAGTCTCTCACCGCGGTGGTAATGTTCCACGGGGCAGTGATAAGGCTGGCAAAATCCATGAATTTATGGTTGATCATATGTATTTTGTATCGATTTTGCATTCCCTTGATGCAGATATTGACTAACTGCTTCTTCGCTACTAAGTCCTGGACTTCAACGGCTTTTTCATAAAACCTCTTAACAAATGACAGGAGACCATCGGTTTCCACTTGGGCTTCATGGACAAGGTCGAACGTTAAAAGAGGTTCATCTGTGTAGAAGAACTTAGCGACGAATTTTTGCACCATGTCATCTCAAGAAAGGATGGAATTAGGTAGGAGATTGACATACCAAGAATATGCTCGGTCAGAAAGGGATTTGGAGAATTCTCTCTGCCGAAGGTCATGATCGGCTGCGTGGATGCCCAAAGAGTCTATGAACTGAATGACGTGTTCTTTGTCATCTCCGCTTTTTTTGTCAAACTTAATGAATTTGGGCACTATGTAACCCTCTGGGTATGGTAGCACCTAAATGGACCCGATGTATGGTGGGCGAAAGTCAAGCTCGCCATTGAAGGGCGCAACGGTGCTTTCTTGTCTAATTGCCACGCGCATCTGGTCTTGTAACTGAGCGATGTTAAGGACTAGCCGCTCTGTGGAGGGGATCTATGTTACGGGTACTGGGTTGGGTGTTTGATAGTGAGTGGTTGGTTCTAAGCTCCCAGTTACACGCTGAGTTGTTTCAACACCAGATAGACGAAGTGGGAGCAAGAATGTTGGGGGCCTCTCGCCCACTCTGCATGGCATGCAAGGCTTCCATTAGGATTTATTGCGACTTTATAAGGGTAGAGACATTGTCAATGAGCGTCCAGATCTACTCGCCCTAAGATTGGATAAAGGAAAGGACTTGGAGGCCTTAGTTCTCTAGGCGGATGCCAGGGGGAAGTTCCGCCGCTACGTCGATGACCTGGCCTGTGTTTAGGCCTGAGTTCGTTGTGTCGTGAGAACCAGTCATTCCCAGTGGAGTATTGTTTGTAGAGTTGGATCACGAGCCTAGGGTTGACCGGAGTGTGGGCCAATCTGTGAGTCTTGGTAATTACTGAAGCGGCTCACTCGGGCCTCCTAACTATGGAGACGGTGAGAACCGAGGGCAGGCAAGAGAGAAAGAGAGAGAGAGAGAGCTTCGCGAGCTTACTAGTGGTTTATGCAATAAATGTAATCAAGCTATCATGTTTTGTCATAAATGAACTGAGAGTATTTATAGTGGATAGTGATTGACATGGTGTAGACACGTAGTGTCCACTGACTGGACAGGCCTAAATCCCACCATCATGACCTGAAGAGGCCATGTCAGTGTCGCGGCCACGTGATTGGATATGCAATCTGCCATAGTGTCAGGCTCTTGTCCAACTATGGCGCGCCACGTGTCTATTGTATTAAATGTTAGTCGAATCAACATTTAATGCTTAAGATATGGTACTCGAGTGGCTCTGAGAGTGGATCTCTCTCTCTTAGTTGGTTGATGGGACTAGTCCCTGCGCACTCGTGGGGTACACAACTCAACAATCCCTTTGGTTCTAACCTCCATTCCACTACCCATGGAGAGAGGTCTCGAGCGAGAGTGAACTGAGCTAGGAGGATATGGGCCTGAGCTTATTAGATGCTGAGACGCAGGGCCTTGTGGCGTGTTAGGCATGAAGCCTGTCTTGCACGAATACTTGTTTTGGCTGAAGTCATGTAGGCGCTAGGCTTGGCTTGGCTTAAGTGAAGCTCTTGGAGCTATTTATACGAGGTTAATGACGGGGGGGCTGAGCTTGCCACGGGGGCGAGGACGCCGAGCCGATCTGTCCAAGCATTGCTTGACCAATATTTGACTTTGAGGTGCCCATGGGACTCACGTGGTCTGCCAGGTAGACAGGTGGGGTGTCACGTGGTGTCCGCTGATGGGGTACCTACATACTGTAAAGAACATTCAAACAAAAAATAGAATGTTGTATGCAAGAGAATATGACATAGAAAACATTACAATTGTTAGATGCCAGTGATGAACTAAAATTGCTAGCTGCATTTTTTTACTATTTTTAGAAAACAAAATAGATTAAAATTCAAGAACACTGAAACGCTGGTGCAATAGACAGCAACACCTGAAATACATTCATCTTTGAGTGCAGAGAATTATATACCTATGGAAGAAATCAACCAAATTGCAATGCAGGCGTGGCGGCGTGTACATTGCTGCTGAAGAGCCTCATAGATGAGATCAAAAGAATAAAATTTTCAAAGAAGAAAGAATCTTTGTACATTAAGATAACATAAATGTACGCTTTTGAACAAACAAAAGATGACAACCTAAATGCAAAATTACAAAAAATAAACATTTGTTTTTAAACTTAAGTTGGGTGTGTATAGTATAAAATGAGGGAAATGTTATCATCAAAGCTCTACCCATGCCTCTATTTGAGGGCCAGCAGGTAAATCCACTGCATCATTTTTCAATACTACAAAAAGAGACCTCATCCTACGTAGTAAAGAGAAAAAAATTAACCAAAGCACAATAATGCCTCATCTTGCAATAACTTCTCACAAAAATACTCATAGCCTTTCCCTATCCAAAAACAGAAAATTTAAACTCAACTGTTTGCTTCCAAGCTTCGAAAATTCAACTGGTTTTAAATAGGCAAACACATTGTTTAAAGTACCATATTCGGGAAGACCGTACAAGGGTCCAGATTTCACAAGAGCAAATTTCTAGAACAATAGCCATAAATTACTTTTGGTGTTCAATTGAGGATATGACTTTTAGTACGGCCAACCGGAGAAAATGGATCCAACCCCAGGCAACGGGGATTAAAGCTTGTTGAGTTCACTTGAGGCTCAGGTCACCTTTAATCCCAACCACTAGATAAATTCCTAAAAGAATGGATATCTAAGACAAGCTTCAAATCCATTTCATAATCTCTCTCTCTCTCTCTCTCTCTCTCTCTCTCTCTCTCTCTCTCTCTCTCTCAGTTACAAAAGTTTGTACAATGAATAGGAACGAGACGAAGGAAATACAAACTCTCACTTACATCAGAAGTATGGTCCAAGGGAATGGATTGTAATCAAGGATCAAAATTTTGTTTCGAATAGTTATTTCGGTGGGCTTGAAAACGGAAACATGATGGAAATAGAAAAAAAATTATAAACATAAAGAAACATTTGGAAACATAACTTAAACTCTATTAATAAATAATTTTAATGCTAATATAACAATAATAGAATATGTTTAAGGGGTATATATTCATTGGTACTATAGAAGCGGTATGTTTAACGGGCATATAGTTAACCGTATCCTATTCATTAAGGGGAATATATCCAATATCACATTGCATTTTCTTTTCTTTTCTTTTTATGGAGGTTGTGAGGTCATATTCTTTCTTTTTGATGCCATATCTATAAAAAAAATTCACAATCACTACTAAAATTCACCTTCTTTAAGTTATACATAAACAACATAAATTAACTATAAATTATATGTCCAATGGTTTTTTTCTATTCAAAATATTTTTTTTCAATTATTTCCTCTTAGCCTAACTGTCTAAATGGGAGATATTTTTATTAAAAAAAATTGAGTTTCTTTAATAAATCAGAATTTAAAAAGTTCAATAAAATAGATAATAACTTTATTTAGTGCATGTATATATAACAATAACAGCTATAAATATTAAATACCTGTCATTAACTTATTATATAGACCAAAAAAAGAACTTATAAAAATTAATGAACAACCATTCATGTTAATTACTTTTAAATATATAATTTAAGATCTATATATGGTTAATTACAAACATTTTTTCAAATTAGTAATAATGCATATATTTGTTAAGCCTACAACCTATAAATATATTATAGATACATATATATATATTACTCAATAGCTCAAAGGGCCAAAGCCCCATTTTTATATTTTAAACAAATTAATTATAACATAAAACATAAACATAAATAAAATTAATATTTATATCTATATCTAAATCTAAATTACTCAGTTTTGTCGAAGGATCAGCCGTCTGATTGCCGCACGAAAAGCGAGAGAGGGGGGGAAGCACGGAGAAAGAGAGAGTCGCACAAAGAAAGAGAAAGAGAGAGGGGGGAAGAGATATGGGTTTTTCAATTTTCTACAAAGAAAGAAGAAGATTTGAGCAAAGAAGAAGAAGAGGAAGAAGATGTTAGCTGGAGTACTCTATGGCTGGACCTAGGTCCAAGAGGAGCCTAAATCACCAAAACCCAAGCTTAGATTTGAACTTTTGAAGGAGTCAGTCCTTTTTGCTTTGTCTTCTGCCTCTTTCTCTAATTTCTTTGAAAATTTTTGCTTTGTTTCAACACACTACAGAGTTTCCATCGAAACGATGTTGTTTCTATTGAAACACACCGAAACAATGTCATTTCCATCAAAACCTTAGAATTTCGTAAATCCATCACTGTTTCGCTTTGGTTTCCTGTGAAACCGAAATGTTTCGACTGTTTCCAACGAAACAAAATGAAATTTTGATCCATGATTGTAATGGAATGCTCATTCCCACTCCCTCGTTTTGGAATCACGAATTAAAGTTGAAATGACCATATCCAAGAAAAGGTCATTCTCACTTTTTCATTCCATAATGGAATAGGAGGGAGGAAGAAAAGGCAATCCCCCGCTCCCCCCACCACCAAATATACACAAGACATAAGAAAATCAAATGAAAATAAGGAGAATGTGAAAATATTGAATTTCATAAATTTCAAGATTATTACCATGTGGAACAAGAATAGCATTTCAGAAGGCTCCTAAGGACAATGCATATGAAATATGCAATGACCTATCAACGTTCATTATACTCGATTCATTGTCTAAATCAAAATCCTCCCCAACGACAAAACCAACATCTTTCATTTGCTTGGTCAATATTATCACCCCAACCAAGGGTACATATCACGGTGCTTGGGGGTTTGATGTGTCTCCCACCAAAAAGGGGAAAATCCAGCACCCACATCGACCCAAACATAGCCAGGAGCATTTCTAACCCAAGTCCCTCATGACACTACAAGAAAAGTCATCTTTGGCAACTAAAAAATTCGATGCTAAAAGTAACTTTCTTGTCACTAAATATAATCAGCGACGATTTCTATTTGGTTGCCAAGTTGTTGTAAAAGCCTTGCCACTAAAAGGTTTTTGCGACAATTTTATTGTTTCATCGCCAAAGCTATATTTTGGCAACCAAATTAATAGATGCCAATCAATATACCTTTTGCAACCATTGTAAAATTTGGTAGCCAAACATTGAAACTTTCTGCAACCATTTGAAAATTTTGTTGCCGAAATTTAGTTTATTTCAACAAAATTATTACGTCGCTAAAGGACTACAAACAGCAATGAGTGACTTTGTCGCTAAAAGTGATTGCCAAGTGGAAGAATTATACATTCAACGACAAATTAAATTGTTGCCAAAGATAATAGTTAGCGACTAAAATATATTTCGTCGCTAAAAGTACATTTTGGCCCAAAAACCTGCCAGTAAAATAGATTGCGCATATTTTTTTTCCTAGACCCATATATATCTATAAATAAAATCACAACCTGTGTATCATACATATATCCATTCTGCTTAACACTTTATAAATCAAACACTTGAATAAAGTTCCAAAATTAATACTTCATATTAGAAACACATAACATCGACAAAAGTCCAAATATAACAAAATATTTATGCAAAAATACACAATCTTGAAACAAAATGTAAGGTTGAATACAAAAAAATCTCCATTGATGTCCAAATCCATTTGCATGCATGAGTCCAATGTCATCTGTAACACAACAAATAAAAAAAATAGTTTTAGCACACATCACCCAATTATATCAGACTAGACACATAATAAACAAGAAGATGTATTATATGTTGTAAATGCATCTATAATATTATAAAGCAAACACTTGGGGTTTGGTGAAGCTGGTGAAACTTTTAAATTTAAAATTGTGTCACATTTTTCATTTTCAAAAAGCCCAAAAGCTGCAAGAGTTGTAGAAGACTAATATTTGAAGCAACTGGGGGTAAATATGCCACTTCAGTGTCCTTCCACAACAGCTCTCAATGGCAGTTTTTTCTTCCCTCACTTCCCCACGTTCAAACTAGCAGTTCCTTCTCCATTCTATAACTCCTCTATTTCTCTAAAACATACAACACTTTCTCTAAACTTTCTCCATGGAACGTAATAATGTCATTATGTTTCAACGACTGTAATGACAATAACAAAAAAGGCCATGCCAATTGATGCCTCTATACAGAAGCCTTTGCTACCATTTCTCGATCACTTCAAGGTCATAACAAGTTGTGTGGATTTATGAATTGGTATTCAATTCGAAGACAATCATTTGTGTTTGGGTAGTTTTTATGGTGGTGCGTTTTGTACTGTGTTTATCCACATTAAGCAATGGGGTTTCTTATGAGTAAAATGTTCACGATATGCCGAGTGGTAATGTTGCAAAATTATAGTTCTCCTCCGTTAGTGGTAACTGGAATGCGTAACTCCCTCACAAGTTCTATAAGTTTCAAATATTTCATCATTTCTAATTATGTATATATAGACATCCATGTAAATACTAAAAAACTCAATTAAGTGTAATGCCCATTGTTGATTGTTTTTAATACACTGATCCCATGAATTAGGTGTATTTTTATTCATTATTTAGAGATCAAACCAGTAATAGAGATCCATGATCGAGAATAGTATCTTACCTGTAATACCCCGAGAAAATAATAATAACAATAATAATAATAATATTATTATTATTTGGTGGCTTACCTGTTAAACCCTCACACCACACACATGAATCGGTTGGACCATCATTTTTCTTCCACTTGATAACACTTAAACCATGCAAGGATTACATGGCCAAAGGCCACACCAACTCTCTCAAATGACCAATGGACACCTAACCCACCCTTTCACCATACCATGTGATGATAGACCCATGCAATGTGCTAAGATATAACCATGCAATGAGAGCAAGTCTTCCACACGGCAATAGCCCTTCCATTAAGCCAAAGGGCAATTCTTAAGGACAACCCCTCATCCAGCCAAGAGTCACACCTACATGCACAGCTAGCCACTCTCCCCTTCTCATAGTTTGACAACTTGGTCACTCATTCATAGGACCGAAGAGGCAAAGCAAGTAAGTCTCTCATGGCTGATTTTTCCAACCCATCAAAGGCCACCCCACTCATCACTTTCCTCAAAATTGCAAGATTTGGATTTGTTGTGAAAATTGCTCTCTACACAGTAGATTTTAGAGCTTCCTTTGGGAAGGCAAACGACCTCTGTTTTTAATTCTGAGACCATAGGTGGAAAGACCTCAAAAAATTACTTGATTTGGACTCGAAATTCGCATGCTTCCATTAATAAACAGAAGAGACAACACTATTTAAAGAATGAAGAGTTTCTGATGCCAAATCTGCAGAAAACAACCACTTTGGAGGCTGTTTGGCCTATCTACAAAATGTATTCCGAGCTGAAATTTTGTAGATTTGAACTTTGAGATCTAAGGAAAATTTGGGCTTTGGTTTCACTCAAAAAGGTTTCATATTCGAATTTTGGTGATTTTTCAAAAATAGGCTGTTCTTGCAGAATTTTGAAGATCTGACCTGTCACCCTTACTTCAACAACTGTTTCGAGCTAACTAGAGGTATCAAAAGCTCATGAAATTTTTATTGTACTCTCTTGAAGTAAGGATGAGACTTTTCACCAAAATTCAGGTCAATTGAGTATCATCTTCCTATGTTTAGAACCTACAAAATTCAGACCTACTGTCATGCTATAGTGGACCGCTTCCTCTGTTCTCACCCAATACCTCAACCCCTCTCTTTCCTTTAGGCGCCAACCAAGACTTCTTTTAACTGTCGAGTCATTCCTACTTATAACCAAGATATTAATTACCTAGCAAAGTAACAGTTAAAGTCATAAGGTTTCATACATATTTTGAATTATACTCACAAACTAATAGTTAAACTAAGAAAACAGAATGAGTAAAGAAAAGAAAATATGGAAAAGAATAATTAAATATCAAAAGAACCTACAAATTGTGAAAACAAAGTAAGTAAAGCAAAGAAATATAGAAGTATTGGAAAATAAAGAAGTGGAATAGAAAAAAAATCTGTATCTACAAATTTGATGAGTTTGTATAAGTTTCTATGTTTCTACATGTATGAATTGATGTTAATGGATATTGGCGTTGACAAAGAAAAACTTAGAAGAGGAGATAACGATTATTTGACTTTTATGTAACTGTTTTTTTTTATTTATTATGTAGCTAGGATGTTTTGGGGACCTAAAATATGGATACAAGTTCTAATCCCAATTAGACTTCTCATTTTATCTCTTAGTATAAATGTATATATTAAGCAAAAAAAAAAAAAATTCCCAAGTGCACAACACAATCATTCAGCAGCCCTTGTGATTGAATCAAACAATATAATGCTTGTGCTATCAGAAAATTGAGAACTAAATTGGATATATGAACTTACCAAGAAGTCAATCCCTAACAACCAGTTGAAGAACTCCCACCACCATGACTGGTTAGCACCCTCATCATCTCAGCTTGATGCCACACGACCCTCTCGAGCTCTTCAAACCTCTTATTCTGATCTTGGATCTTCTCCTGTTGGCTCTGGGCCAATACTCTCATGGACTCTATCTTTGATTTGAGACTTTGAACCTCCTCCTGGTTTTGTACTTGTGATGCTTGCTTAGATCTGGAAGAGGACGATAGCTTTGGACCAACCCCAAATCCCTTTAAGTACCCTGCTCGTGACCCTAACACCTGAACTGATATTTGCTCCTTTGTTATTGGGGCTTTTTCGAGCAGCAAAAACTCCTCATGATGCCTCTTCATCTCCTCCTATCATGTTAAACAAACTTAAACAATAATTAATGTTACATTGAAATGAAAGAACTACAATCGTTCTTCTACATACATGTAATTCACCACAAACTGGCTTTATCCAATCATTCTTCTTCTTACTCCAATGAGCTATCTTGTAGAAGTCTACAAATTGAGACACCTCATCACCATCTGCACTTGGCTATTTCCATTAATTTTATAGGTAAGTGTATTGTAAGAATTGGTCACAAAATAAAAAATTTTAAAGTGCACATTACACCTCCTAAATAGACATTCCTGCTGGGAATGATCTGGACCCCATAGTATGGTTGTAGGGTAATTTGGATCGATTTTCCTTGTTTTGTGCTGACCGTTTCTACAAAATAATTTGATTAATAATGAAAAAAATTAGATGAGTAATAATTAAATATCAATCACCACTAGATTACCTTATGAGTTTCCTCCTGCCATACATTGTCAATCATATATGTCCAATCCTCTTGCTTCACCTCGTGATATGGCTCATTGTATGGGTCAATACTAGCCTCCTGCAACTTAAGGTAATGCGCCTTCATTTTGCTCTTCCAGTTGTTGTATAAAAGTGAACATTTTTTTTGCACAGCCTTTTAGACAACTACACTCTCATCATAGTCCTTTATCTCGAACTTATCCTACAAAAGTAAAATACAATTCTTACATTAAAATTTTGTGCTATATGTATTAACATATATATATATAAGAATACCAAATGAAATTACCCGGGCAGCTTGTATGATACTCGCTCTAGCTGTAGCATTAATTTTATCCCACCGTTCCACTCCCTGTAGTGGGGCAGCAAGCCTAATTTGGACCCCTAACTCATTAGCCACCCTAGTGGCATTTGCCCCTGTTGGTGCTCTAGTCTCCTCTGGAACTGTGACTGAGAGCTTGTTGCCCCCATTGTGAGATATGAGACAAGTTGTGTGCTTCCCTTTTGTCACACCGCGTACAGCTCTGGCAGATGAATCTGTTATAAGACCACAATAGCATATTAATAGACAATATGCAAGGATTCTATGTTTAAGTACAGTGAATATATAAAAACAATAGTTGTAAAATGCATACACTTACCAATAGTATTAAGATGGGTACGTACACTAGATGTCGACAGAGATGACGTCCTCCCCTTGGTCGGGCCCAACCCTATTATGGAAGTTGATGCCCTCCTACCACTCCTGGGTGCCATTTATGTAATCTGTTAGACATCAAATAAGATAAAAAGTAATACCAGGCAATGTATATAGGCAATTAGTTTATATTTTCTCATTAAATAATAAAAATAAAAGACGTTACATATAGTAATGAATTTTTTCATAACAAGTGATATGCTGGTTCATTTATCATATATAAAGCATAAAACATTAACTAAATTAAGGTTCTACATCAGTATATCTATCAAAATCAGAATGGGAATAAAGTTCATCTTCTTCCTCATCAGTAGGCTCCCCCATCAATTCATCCCCTTCATCGCAAATAAAACCATCATCATCAACACTGTCAACATGGGCTCGTTTGCCTAATTGCAGAACTACATTGCTTGAAATGATTTCAGCATCGAGATCTTTCTTATGAAATGACCCTGTAATGTGATCTTCAGTGACAATTGGGACAACCTCAGTAGTTTCATCTTGTTGGAACACATCATTTGGAACAGACAATTCAGCATCATTGGGATCTACACCATTCACTTCTGGCACGTCCCATATTCCTCAACATTGGAGTCTTTCTACAACTTTCCAATTTTTCCCTAATTTGGTATCATTAAAGTAACAGACTTGTTGCACTTGACTTGGTAATACAAAAGGGTTATTTTTGTACCACCGACTTCTTACATCAATAGTTGTGAAATGTTCATCAGTGCGCAAAGTTCGATTACTACCAGTGTTGAACCATTCACATTGGAACAAAATAACTCGACGTTGACACATATATTTCATTTCCCACACTTTACATAAGTGGTCATAGAAGTCAATTTGTTGTCCCTCATGGTCCCCTTCCACGACCAACCCGCTATTTTGACTTTTATGACGGTTCTCATGGTCTTTGGTGTGAAATCGGACTCCATTACAAATGCAACCTGAATATATATTCACTATTGGACCAGGACCATTGGCTAATGACCACAATTCATCAGTTGTTTCTCGTGACCCTTGAGCTCGTAATTGATTCATCTACATAAACAAAGTGTATTGTGTTAATATTGATCTAATTACAGTTGAATGATGTACAACTTACTACATAGATTTTTATATCTTACACGTTCTTTGAACCATTTAGGAAATTCTTCTTGTTGTCTCTTCATGATGTCACTTGCACTTTAATTCTCTAATAAATTTTTGTGCTCCCTAATTAACAACATATGAATATAGGTAACTGATTGTGATTAAAAATCATTCAAAAAAAATTTATATCTATGCATACACAAAATTAAATGGAAACATAATCTAGATATGGGCCTAATTCAGAGATATTGTACAGGACAAACCACTGAGCCATCTCTCGTTCCTTCTCAGAGACATTAGCAGCCCTTGTGATAAGCCCAAAAGGACAGATGTTTTGCGTGAATACAGCCAACCCCGACCCACGTTCACCACCATCATCATTCCGTTCTTCTCGGTTAAATATTGTTTCAATACCGCCAAGATACATTGAGCAAAAAGTAAGGCACTCTTTCACAATGTAAGCCTCTGCGATGGAACCTTCTGGATGAGCTCAGTTGCCAACGTACCCTTTTAGAATTCCGAGTAGCCTTGAATAAACAGTATGATATTACATATGGTACATAATTGCACTACAATTTAAATTTAATTTCACAGCAAAAGAAAAATAATTACTGTTTAATTGGGTACATCCATCGATACTGCATTGGCCCAGCAAGCTTAGCCTCGTGAGGCAAGTGAATTGCTAAGTGGACCATCACATCAAAGAAGGCAGGAGGAAGAATCTTTTCAAGCTTGCAAAGTATTAGTACAATGCGGTCCTCTAATTTCTCCAAATCTGTCACCTTCAATGTCTTCGAGCATAACTCTTGGAAGTCATTTCCCAACTCAAACACTGCATTGCAAATATCCTTGTCTAAATACCCACGCATCCCAATTGGAAGAAGCCTTTGTAATAGGACATGACAGTCATGGCTTTTCAAGCCTGATAACTTATCACCCTTGGTACTCACGCATCTTAAGATGTTTGCAGCATAGCCATCAGGATACTTGATTGATTTAAAAAACTCACAAAAACCATGCTTTTCCTGTGAGGATAATGTGTACAATGTTGGGGGTTTTGCAATGGATCCATCTTCTTGCCTTTTCAAGTGCAGCTCTTTCCTTATTTTCATATCCTCTAAGTCCTTGCGTGCTTTATCCGTGTCCTTGTTCTTCCCATCTATGCTTAAGAATGTCCCAAGCAAGTTATCACATATATTCTTCTCTATGTGCATGACATCAAGGTTGTGTCGAAGCTTGAGTGTCTTCCAATATGGCAACTCAAACAAAATACTTTTTTTGGTCCAATTGAGTACAACATTTTCTTCCTTTTTCCTTTTATTTTTGCTTGGATGTTTCCAGAATGGCTTGTATGTTCTTGAATCTAATTGCTCTAATATTTGTTCCCCAGATAACTACATAGGTCTTGACCGAGCCTCAGTTTTACCATTAAAGAGCTTACTCCTTCGCCAAGGGTGGTCCTCAGGCAAGTATCGGCAAGCGCCCATGTAGCCGATCTTATCTCTCAACCATTGTGATGATGCATCCTTGTTACAGCTAGGGCAAGCCAAATAACCTATTGTTGTCCACCTAGACAGGTTACCATATGCAGAAAAGTCATTAATAGTCCACATAACAGCTACATGCATTCGAAAAGTCTGTCCACTTGAGGCATCATAAGTAAGGACGCCATTTTCCCATAACTCCTTCAACTCATCAATTAGTGGTCGCATGTAAATATCGATATCTCTCCCTGGTGCTAGTGGTCCAGGAATAAGTAACGACATCATACAAAAAGGCTCTTTCATACATTTCATGGTGGTAGGTTGTATGACGTAATTATCACAGGCCACATGCTATAAGAGTTGCTTATATTTCCAAAAGGGTTGAAACCATCAGTAGCTAGCCCTAGCCTTACATTTCGAGGCTCCCGGGCAAAATCAAGATATTGTTGATCAAAGTCCTTCCACTCTTCACCATCGGCTGGATGCCTTAATATACCATCATCGACACGCATCTCCTTATGCCTTCTCATATCTGAAGCTGTTTTCCTTAACATATACAATCTTTTTAACATCGAGGTCAACAGGAAGTATCGTAAGATCTTGTGGGGAATCTTTTTACCCTTACCATCGTTCAACTTGTATCTAGGCTCTTCAAAAACTAGGCAATTTTCTAGATTTGCATTCTCCTTCCAAAAAAGTGCACAATCATATTTACATGCATTAATACATATGTAGCCTAGGCCCAAATCACGTAGCAATTTTTTTGCTTCATAAAGTCTCCATGGAATCTTCTGATCACTTTTTAGTAAAAGGTCCTTCAATACCCCCAATAACATATCAAAAGATTTATTGCTCCACTTGTTCAAAACTTTCATATGAAGCATCTTAATCACGAAAGACAACACAGAAAACTTTTGACAGCCCGAGTATAACTCTCGTTGAGCATCATCCAACAATTTATCAATGTTTTGGACACCCTCACTTTCAAAACAACCAGCAACTTCATCTTGTTCATCATTCACAATATCACCCATACAATAGTCTTCCAATAAATCAGATAATTCATCCTGATGCTCATCTTCATCTTCATCTTCATTGCCTATTTTTCCATTCCCAACACCATTACTCTGATCGTGATTATTATCATTAAATGCATGGGGCTGATGAATTGGAGCAGGTTCTCCGTGGTATACCCAAGTCTTGTAAGAAGGTGATATCCCTCTCCAAACCAAATGACATTCCACAAGTTTACTGTGATGTTGTTCAAAATTCAAACATTCCAGACATGGGCAAGGAATCTCAACATCTGGGCCACCTTTTGCTGTAGTAAATTGAAGAAATGACCTCACCCCATCTCGATACTCCTTACTTAGTCTTTTCCTAAGTAACATCCAGCTCTTGTCAATATCTGCCATATCTGGTCACCTACAAATTTCAATTCATGTCAAGTGCAATGCATCATAATACCAATATCTCTAACGCCTTCCTGGTTTATGGTCCTGTCATGTACAAGAATACATCATATATATTGTAAAAAGCATCTTAGAACGCTTTGTCCATCTCTTGCTGAAATTCGGAAGCATCCCCCCTTACTTCTCTAAATACACTACAAGGATTGAGTGTACAACAACACATAGTCTAGTATGCATTTAGACAACAAGTGGAGCTATTTACATAATATCCTTTTAAATGGAACACAGTTAAACACTACAGATACTAATTACAAGGCATCAAAGACATCAAACATTCGTTAATTTGAAAAAAATACCGAACTATTGGGAAAAGGTGCAAACTTGCATGCAAATTATATTAATCTCCAAAACTACAGAAAAATGTCTTAACAAGAGTATAAATATGCAGCACACCCTAGGGCCTGGGACAAACCGAGTTAATAAAACAAACTGACAAAAGCCAAAAAAAATAAACCCAAAACACTAAACAGGCCAAAAATCATACTTAGAGGCATTTTTCCCTTTCTCCAGCTCGTCGCTAGCTTTTCGAAAACATATTATAATAAGAAAACAGAGTTACGGAGCAAAAGTTATGGCCGATTAAAGTTTACCGACTACCGGTCCCCCTAAAAATTACGTTAGGGGGAAACTACATAATTCAAATGATAATATACATATTAATTAGCAAAAAAAATGATAATATACATACAGGATTGAAAGAAAGACATCAGATTTTTAAACAAACATCATATCAACTTTGGTTGACTACTGTCATTTACATATTGAAGTCATTTCTAGATTTATGATAAAAAGATACATAGGTTAAACAACACCTTAAATCTTTCCTCTTTCTATTATAAAGCTTTAGGCTTGTGGCCAGCTCCCCCATTGCTAGCACTAATGCCTAATCTGTATTGTTTCTCTCCTATGAAACCGACATGATAACTGACTTAATTTGAAGTAGAAATTCAGAGAATTTTAAATCCGATTCTCTTACTGGAAAAGATTATAGTAGTTCTAGGCTTTTAAATGTTAACTAAAGAACCAAAGCATGATTTTTTTTTGTTTTTACCATGGATTGATGACATGGATTAATGTGGATGTCATGCACTGTTATAGAACAAAAGTAGATACAAAGTATTTAAAGAGAGAAAGATTTGCACTTTCCAGGTACAATGCATTATATCTAACAAGAATTTTTAAATAACTGTCAGCCCCTCATTAATCCCAAAGCTGCCACTTTAAAGGAATATGTATGCAAGTTTTTAAAATAATTCATGCTTAAAATAACATCTTGCCAAGGAATAAGGTAATTCATAACTGTCTAAAAAAACTGAAAAATAAGGTTTTGTTGGTCAATTTGTACGGACTATATTAACTCATGTAGGTAAATGAGATAATGAAAATGATTCTTTGCTTTTTCTTTTGATTCACATTAACGCACAGAGGCAAACAATGTGTATAATTTTTTCTTTTTTTGTTCAACGGTCAAAGGTGTCTGGGTCATATTGTGCGTACCTCAACTAATCCCCTCATTAGTCTATTCAAAGGCAAGCTATTCACACCGGGATTATGGTATTCACAAGAGATAAATCATTTACAGTCAATTCTTGCCTTTGGCAAGAGTCCCCTTGACCTCCCAATGGGAGGCCAAAGACCCTACCTAACTGGGCTAGCCCAATTGGTCAATGTGTATAATTTTTGTTGGTATGAAATTTCCCAAATATATGTAACAAATCACAACCAATGTTTTCCAACAAAGGATTTTTAAGTGGACATCCTGGTGTAATTGGAAATTCAATGGCTTACAATATATACAAAAAAAAAAAAAAAAAACTTAAATTCAATTGATATAGAAATTACAATGAAAACATTGTTTTCTAAAGAAAAAATACATGTTATTCCATACATGATTCATCAATTCGTGATTCCAGACATGATTCATCAATTCATCAATTCGTGATTCCAAACATGATTAATTGTGCAACGAACGTTAGGAACCTCTGCCAAAGATAGGCCGAGGTCATTTGTGATTCCAGACATGATTCATCAATTCACTTGCCACATAGTGAAAAAATTATAGCCTGTGGGTGTAACAATTTGATTTTAGCAATACAACTCTCTCATGAGGATGGATAGAAAAGTTCACACATCCTAAGTAAGATGCATTTGAACTAACCATAAACTAAAAAGAAATCACATTGCATAAGTACAAATTGATATCTGGTATATGTATGTATATATATATATATATATCTAAAGTTAGGGCTTTTGGAAATTGAGAACTCTATTATGATCTGAAATTGGGTAAGAAGCACACATAAAGAGAGCGAGAGAGAAGAGGGAGAAAGATACCTATGTGTGAGGGGACGAAAGCTGTGTTCGATCGGCAATAGATATCCCACAATAGCTGGTCTAAAATTGGACGAAAGCTATGTTCGATCGGCAATAGATATCCCACAAAAGCTGTGTTCGATCGGCAATAGATATCCCACAATAGCTGGTCTGAAGTTGGACGAAAGTTGTGTTCAATCGGCAATAGATATCCCACAATAGCTAGTCTGAAATTGGATGAAAGCTGTGTGTTTGGGTGTGATCAAGTTCAGAGGAAGAAGGATTAGGAGAGAGAGAGAGACGGATAGAAGTTTAGCAATTAACCTACATCGCGGCAAAAAAATAAAATACGTTTCCAAATACTTTTAATATTCCGCGCCAGAATCTTACCCTCTTGTAGCGCCAAAATCTCATGGTAGTGCCAAAAATTGGCAACAAGAAAATTATCTTGTTGCCAAAAATATACTTTTGGCAACAAGGAAAAAATGGAGACGCGAAATCTGTAATTAATTGGCGACAAGAAACAAAAGACGTTGCGAAATCTTTAATAATTGGCAACAAGAACAAAATGTCATCGCAAAATGACTCATTTTGGCAACAAGGGAAATAGTTGTTACAAAAAATACCATTTTGGCAACTACAATATGTATCTGTTGCCAAAGGTCGTTGCCAAAAGTGTAATTTCTTGTAGTGTGAAGGTTCGCCTCCTGCCTAACTTGTTCCAACATCCTGTAGCAGCATACATGCTAGCATGACATCCTGAATTTTCAGGCCTCGTTTCCAATAATTTCTTAGCTTCCAATTCCCCTATCTCAGTGTTTCCAAGGACGCAACATGCCCCAACAAGAAAAGCCCACATTGCGCCTCAGCCGGTAAGTCATCCTTGCGAAAATTTCTTCTGCTTCCTTCAATAATCCAGCCCTACCAAAAAGATCAACGATGCAAGCATAATGCTCCAGACGAGGAGTTATACCAATGAGATTCAACATCTTTTCAAATACAATTTCACCTTGGATTACAAGGGGCGAATGACTACGAGCTGACAAAGTAGCAACCATGGTTTTGTGATCTGGTTTTATCTGGAACCTAATCATCTCTTCAAATAGTTCTGTTGCAGCTTTTCCCTTCCCTTGCGTCCCATACCAAGCTATTAATGAAGTGCAAGTTGCTTTGTCCTTCTTTCTCAACAAATCAAACAGTATTTTTTGCTAGTAAAGCTTTTCCTGATCTTGCATACATATCCACAAGAGCATTCCACAGCAGGAAATAATCCTTGAATTCCACATGCCTTGTAATGTAGCTGTCAAACTCCTTATCATGTTGCATATTTTCCACTCGGGCACAGAGGGGAGAATACTTGCGATCGTAACATAACTAAATTCAGCTCTAGAAAGCAACATTTGTTAGAAAATACTTCAAAATTCGACGTGCTATAAATGAAGTGCAAACATATTCCGCAATACATGTCATTCTCTCTCTCCTAATTGGATGAAAAAGATATAACTTGACATTCTCTTTTCTTAAGTTGGTAACAGTGATTGTAATTATAATATTACTTTAAGTCAAAAAGTAAACAGTACTTTTGGTTTTAATATCTTCTTTTAATGGCTCCAATCATCTTTTCACTAAAGTTTGTGTATATTTTCTTATCTAATTTTGACTAACGAGATATAACTTTAATGTCTTACCTCTTGAACATTGGCTTTGACCTTTATATAAGAGAGCACAGTCACTTCTCCTAAGAATACGGATAAGAATACATAGAGTCTTTTGACTTCAATTTGTCTTCAATATTTTCCACTAAGTATAATTTTTTGAGCTATTTACTTACACGAGTTCAAACTTTTTTGTTTAGTACACACCACAAAAGTTAATCGTTTTACCCTGGAGAACGATCGTCTAGAGCCTTCCACACTAAGATTTTTACGGTGTGGGGACGAAATCATTTCTTAAGAACAACGGATTAAGTCTTGTGCCTCGATCTTTTTTTAATAAATCTTTTGTGAGACATTATTTTATATATATATATATATATATATTATTTTGTTGATATATTAAAAGACTATTTTACACAATATTTCCAACAACGCAACATTTCCTTATATAGAAAGGAGGCATCCTTGTGTGTAACCAGAAATAGTGGAGTTGGCATACACAATGATAAATGCATTTTTTACATTATCAAACTCAGCAAAGTGACTACAAATCCCTACACAATGAATCTCTTTCCCCAGTATTAAAACACTAATATGGAACCATGCACCCGAACCAATAAGCGCTGCAACAGAATCTAGATGAATGCCACAGGTTCCCATCTGAGAAAGCAATTCAAGTGCCCCCTTACAGTTTCCAGTTTTCAAGCACTCTCTAGCTATGGTATTTCAAGTTATAACGTTCAATTCTATCCCCTCCATTCTCATGCTTTCAAAAAGCTCAAAGGTTTCTCCCGACATCCCTTGGGGGCATATCCAGAGATATTGAGTTCCAAGGAACTGTATCCTTCTCAGGCACTTTGTCAAACGGCTTGCGAGCACGGTCCATTTCCACAAACCTGGACAAGCACCACTCGAGGCAGCTAGCATCCGAAGACTTACGAAACTTCCTTCCCAAAGTCCAGATTTGGTTCTTCATCATAAGCCTTAAGAACAGATGGCTAAGTGAAGTTATCCCTTATCAGGTCCAATATCCTTGTTCGCCATTTGCCCATAAGCCGATAGAGCCTCCCCACAAAGCCCCTTTCTCACTCTAAGAAGAAATAACCAAATTCCAGGGCAAAGGATGCAATATTTTTGAAGCTTTGGTTATAATTTGGGTATTAGCAAAAAGATTAGAGGCCTAGCAAAACGCAAGACTTGATACTTAAGAGTGAGCATGCATTGGGATAGGTCAGGTTAGCTAGACCAAAAACCGATCTGACTTTAATTAATTCTAAATTTTTTCTATATGCTAAAATTGAATCAATTCTCTTATGGAATCAAATTGAACTAACTTGACTCGTTTTGGTTTCATGCCTCGAGTTGATTAGGGTCAAGTTAAAGTTAGGTTGATTCAGGTCTATTTTTATTGTAAGAAATATATTTTGTTTAGTTAAAATTTTAAATAAAAAGTTAATCTTATATCTTCAATGTTTTTAAAAAATTAAAAAATAACATACAAATACAAATGACAATAACTAAAGACAAATAATCATAATTTAAAAACATATACGCAATATAAATAGACTTTCATAATAATATAAGATCGATTCTCAATTCGATTTGAGTTAGAAAAAAATATAAATTCGAAAACCGAACTAAATTGATCGAGTTAACTTTTTTTAGATTCAAAACTAAACCGCCCTACAGAGGCTTTGGATGGAAGCATGTTTACCTGCCACATGTCAATTTTTAAATTCATGCTGTTACCAGCATGGTTTTCAACTTATTTAAGCAAAAGCAATCAACGCTTCAGTGAAAGCGTTGTTAGCAACCACACTTTTTTTTTTAACCACGCTTTATGTGTCACAGGTTCTCGAGCTCTCTCTTTGAATTGATCATGTCCACCACCTCTGAAAAATGTGCATTCAAGCGTGGTAAGTAAACGCCAGATAAGCGTTGTTGCTAACAACACTTTATATCCCAAATCTAAAAGTGTTTATAGAAACAACGCTTTATATTCCTGGTACTTTATCCCAAATATGAAAGTGTTTACAGGAACAACGCTTTATACTCCTGGTACTTTATCCCAAATCTGAAAGTGTTTACAGGAACAACACTTTATACTCCTGGTAGCATTTCTAATCACACGTTATGGTATGTTTTCGTATACGGTATGTTTTCGTATACCTTTATTACAGGGCATTTTCGGTCTTTTGCGTAAAAATAGGCAAAACAAAGCGGCTTAACCACGCTTTGTTCACATAAGTTGAAAACTACTCTTTTTACAGGAAAATAAGCCACAAAAAATAGAGGCGCTAAGAATAAGCAAAAGTGTAGAAAAAGAACCAACCGGAGCTAATTTAGTTGGCCAAAGTTTCTAGCCTCCATTAAAGAAGTCAGGAATTCAAATCCCCTCTCCCAATATCCTTTTTCCGGCTTCGGCTCTCTTTGTAATGTTTTACGATGAACCAAAAAAAAAAAAGTGTAGAGAAAGGCGCTTTCCTTCGCCAACAAGTGACTGTATGAAATGTGTTTCTCTTTTTAAGCTTGCAAGCAAAAAAATCAAAAACACTTGACCTTTTTTTGCTTGTAAATTTAAAAAAAGTTAGGTAAAAAAATCGTACCAAACGGGCCTTTACTTGACTTTTGTAATTGCACACTCTCATACAAACAAATACAAAGGGAAGAAAGAGTATAAACTTCTAAAAAATATATATAAAAATTGACAAAACATTTCTTAAGTAGAAGAGGAAAAACAACTAAAAATATTTTTCTTCTTTCTTTTCCTTTTCTTTTTTTCTTTTCCCTATCCTTCTGTTTTTCAGAACCAAACAAAAAAATCCTGGATTTACTTCATGATTCTGAATTCAACTTTAACGAGTACATTCTTTTTTCTTTTTTTTCTTTTGAGTTTTGAACATCTTCTCTTATTTTCGCAAACCTCAATTGACTCGTTTTCCTCTTCTTTCTTTTTTCCCCTATTTTTGGGAGGAAGAAAAACCAAAACAAAAAAAATGAAAATTCAGAAAAGCTATGGAAGACTGCAGGCCAAGCCAAAGACATCACATGATTATAGTTAAGAGAAATTAAAGAAATGGCTGTTGTCAGTCCTCTTAACCTGCCAACAACATCCAACCACATACACTGCAAAAATAACACAACCTTTGATATTTTCACAAGCCCATGCTTTCAATAAAAGAAACCAATGCTCTTGAGTCCTCTTTGATTAAGAATGCTGTTTCTTGAAATTTAGCTATGAACAATCTCTTTTTTTTTTTTTTTTGGTTCGTCGGAAGAGATTACAAGGAGGGCCGAAATCAGAAAGGGGATGTTGGGGTTCGAACTCTTCATGCTGGATTAATGCCACAATGAGCATCTATGTACGCTCACGCTGATAGCCTTTCGCAAAGCCCCCCCCCCCCCCCCCCCCCCCCCCCCCCCCCCCCCCCCCCCCCCCCCCCCCCCCCCCCCCCCCCCCCCCCCCCCCCCCCCCCTCCCCCCCCCCCCCCCCCCCCCCCCCCCCCCTCCCTCTCTCTACTAAATACAATTGTTTCAGGCCGAACAATAGCAAGAGGCCTACTAAACTATTTTAAGTTGTGTACCTAGTGGAAACACTCAAAACCATACCTAGTGAGCCCATATGCATTAATCATTGTAGTCTTTTTAAGGGAAATCAAACTTCTAAGTGCAAAGTACCATCGAGTTGGAATTTCATAAGGGTGGTTCTGGAAGGGGTCCAGTTACCTTTGGGGAGGAGTGACAAGTAAAAGATAAGCATGGGGACCCTGGAAGGACTAGTACATTTCAGCTGGAATTGAAGTGGACTCATCAGCTTTTTAGCTCTTCAACGATCTCTTTCCAAAGTCCTTTCCTGGCCCAAACCCCATCCATTGAGCACACTAACATGTGGAGTAATTGACTAATCTTGGATCAAACTATCCTGGGAAAAAGAAACCATTACCTTGAAAATGTAAATATAAAACTGTTAGAATCTGCTCATCAATCCTTTATATCTGCATGTATCAGACCAAAAATCCCAAAAAAAAAAAAAAAAAGGGGGAAAAGAAATCAT
This sequence comes from Euryodendron excelsum, assembly GCA_033060915.1. NCBI lineage: Eukaryota > Viridiplantae > Streptophyta > Magnoliopsida > Ericales > Pentaphylacaceae > Euryodendron > Euryodendron excelsum. The sequence goes on along the minus strand of CM065384.1, from coordinate 36,325,214 downwards.
TTATACCTGTATCTAGATTCAAGTTTTGGATCATTCATCAAGTCATAGACCATAATGTATTTGCTTTCCTCCACAGTTTCATATCAAATCACTGCTCATTTATGCCTTTTTATTTGATTCCTCCACTTGGGTGTTTATAAATACATAGATAGGAGAATAGATACAGATACTTATAGAAAGATCGGGTTTGAACTTTTGAAAACTGTCTGACCATATTTCACTTTCTCCAGATGTTATCAACATGAAATGAGAAGAAAACCATGTTGCTTCCCTCCATATCTCCTCTCAACTAGATCAGATTCCCAACTAAGAAGAACCTTTTCAAGTGATGGATTCATAAGACAAATATGTAAAGAAGGGGTGGGTACATAATCTAGTTACATACCTTAAATGGGGGTTAATCTTTAGAATCTGGCTTCTTAAATTTACATGGTCCATGTAATGGTTTTATTCATAAAAGTGATTGGAACAAAAGTTTAATCAGAGACCAAGGAAAATTGCCTGTTCAGTACAATTATTTCTTGAAACATTTGACAATTCAAAGATCAAAGCACGGGGGGCAACCGTCTACATCTACATCTCAATGATTGGTGAATAAAACGTTCCACCAAACAATGATATTTACGATTTTATCTCAACTGAAGCCCCAAAAATAAAGGGTCCGAATCTATGTACCAGGTTGGATATTAAGATTGATTATCTAATCTATGGAAAACAAAAATAGAAGTATTAGGTCAAAATGATTTTTCCCAACTTAACATCCTTCCATCAAACAAATCTCATTGCAAAAAGCATTCAGGAATATAGCTTTAAAACCTTACAGCAAATATCTCATGTACATCTTTAATCTGTTTGCTTTTTGTGGGGTCACCCTAACAAGAATTTGAGTGTTATAATAGTCTAATCTATCATTGAACACAAATATACAAATACTTAATTAACACCAACAAATTTGCACAATTATTTAAACAATGCAATACAAAATAGAATCACCTTTCACCAATACAATAATAAATCAATATTACAAGCATAACCCCACCCAGTTATTCTATTTGATCCCCAGATCGAACAAGAATCTAATTTTTTTTTCCTATTTCCTTTTTTGCTTATAAATATTTCCTCTATTACATCATTTCCAATAATATACCCAGCTTTATCATACCTTAATGCCATCCTTGTTTAGAGTATGAGGGTTGGCATCAAGGAGGTTCTCTAATGATCTGGCTTTTCTACTACGGGCCCTGCCTGCTTCTTTTAACAACTCAGCCAACCTCTTCTTTTCATCTTCCACATCAGGATTTGCTGTCCCAAGCTTTTCCTCTCTCATCCCAACAACTAATTCCAATAATTCAATTGCATCATCCAACCTACATAAGAAATAAGAAAACAAAAGAAAACTAGTGTATTAAAAGAAGAACAATACAGACTAATCAACTAGATATAAAATTGTGTAACCCATCTTTGCTGAGCTCACAATTTTTCTACATATATTTTAAGTTAAAATCTTTCTTCTCTGAACTTCTAAGTTATCCATAACCAGAATCTCTACGCCAGGTAATGGCCAGAGGTCAGTTCTGTATAGATTGACAGCACAACCATAGATGATGACCTTACTTGAGAATTGTATTTCTTCACAAAATTCTCTGCAACTCTAATCTTGCTCTCATTTGTGCAATTATCTAGTCAGAAAAATTCTTGACTTGGTGGACAAATTTCACCCCTTGATTAAGTTTTGAGTACTGCTTAATACAAAAGGTAAGAGAGAGAGAGAGAGAGAGAGAGAGAGAGAGAGAAATGCAAAGGATTAGGCTTACGGCCTTATCATTTGTATTAGTCCAAATAACCCTGAATTTAGAAGGTCCAAATACAAATTGAAATGGCCAGTGAATCATCAGTCTAGATAGATTGACAAAGCACTAAGTAGTTTTATACAACCCTCCTTGCATGAAGAGAAAACATTTTCAAACTAAGTATAGGAAATGGTATCAGGACAGTAAAAAAGGCACAGAAGGTGCATACAGAATTGTTAATACATATGGAAAGAAAAATGGTGCTAGAAGATACGATACAAAAATGTAAAGAGGTGCATACCTGCCAACTGCATCATACGTGCCAGCAAGATTGCTATATACCCCAAGTGTGTCGGGATGATAGGGTCCGTACTCCTGTTCCAAAATACTCCTCGCCTCTTCAAACAATTCAGCTGCCTCATTTATAGCGTAACGCTGCACACAAGCAAGCCCCATCTGGTTAAGAGCAATCCCAAAGAAGGCAGATTTCTTCTCCCCACTTGCCCGGAGCTTTGAAATGGCATTCTTAAAGGAGTTGTAAGACTCAGAGTAGTTTCCCAACATATAGTACATGACTCCCATTTGGGCTTCAATTCCTGCAATTGTGCTTTGCTGACCAGGAGCATCATTATATATCTTTAATGCCTTCTGTAACAACTTCAGTGCCTGCTCAAGCTCATTCATTGATTCATAAATAGCAGAGACATCAGTGAGACCACTGGCAATCTCTTCTGGAGGAATCCCAGGAATGGGCTTCCCATAAATACGAAGGGCGTTCTCACAGTAGGATTTTGACTCCCTCAATTTTCCGGTCTTATTATACAAGTCAGCCAGACGGACAAAAACTGAAGCAACTGCTGGGTGATTTTCTCCTTTGGAGGACTTGTAAACTGTTAGTGCCTTCTGATAAGCGAAAACTGCCTCATCATACCGAGCCAATGATAAGTACGTGTCTCCAATGCTGCAATCCACAGATGCCACCTCCATTTCTTGGCCATTTGCCACCATGGCCATGCTAGCCAAAACAAGATGCTCAAGAGCACCCTCATGATCTCCTTTTGTTTCACATATAAGACCCATGAGCCTCCTATCTGCTGACTCTTCAAGGGAAGCCGGCAAACCATTCTCTTTGTGGATGTCAAGAGCCATTTGACAATACTTCTCTGCCTCATCAAATTGCAATGCTTGAACATGAGCTTCAGCCAAATACCTGCAAGTCTCACCAACTCTAAGATCTGTATCTCCCAAAACTTGTCTCTGGACTTCCAAACCTGTCGTGTAAGACGCTATAGAGTTCTCAAGATGACCCAACATTGCATATGTATCACCCAACTGCATGTGACCAGCAAATTTAGCAAGTGCATGATCTTGACCTTCCTCGATCACTGGAATCTCGATCGAGTGCTCAAGAACTGGAATTGCCTCGCTATACTGGCCTAAGTTACAGTATATTGCTGCAGTAACATGTAAGCACATGACAACATCTAAACTGGGCTTCTCATTTGCGCATTTCTCAAATGATTTTGCTGCTCGAAGAGCTAACTCGAGAGCTTTCTGGGGGTTATCCCCAGAAGAAATCAAATCCCTTGCTTGCTTAAGCAGAAATGGACCAAGATCTGGATTATCTAACCCAAATTCAGATGAGTCCTCAGTCCCATTCTGCAATATCATCCCCGAATTCCTCTGTTTCTTAGTTGAGACGCCTCCTGCATTTAGTTTTCTTGAATTCTTATCATTCCCCTTATCCATAGGAGGGGTCTCTTGAGGACTTTTGCTTGAATGTGAAGCTTTCTTTGATTTTGCCGAAGAAGGAGACTTCACACTAACAGATTGGGTATTATCTGCTTTCCCCGATTTCTTACCTGTGGATGAGCTTTCCTTCTTAGAACCAGAATCACTTTGACAGCCATCTCCCAGCTTTTCCACCTCTTCTTCCTCTTCCATTATCTCCACTTCCCTCATCACTCCACCGACAAGATGGCGCAATTCCGAATCAATCCTTGACTCGTCGCCATCGGATCCAAAGCTAGCCCTCGAAGGTGACTGATCCGAACTCTGCATCTCACATACGTTATCATAAAGATGCTGAATTGAGGTGTCTACTGCTTCATCAAAAGGGACTTCACCAGCAGCAGCACTCCGAGGACTCTGCGGACTCAGATTAGTTTTAGGGGACTTATTTTGAACCGAATTCTCATTAAAAGGGGTAGAATTTCCATTTTCATTCACTACCCCATCTTCATGAATTCCCTCCACAACAACTCCAGGCATTTTACGAGACCCGAATCAAAAAATAAATTAAAAGTTCAAATAAATTATCTGCAAGAGATGTTTCAATTACAAAAATCAGACTTCCATTATGCATACATGGTCAATATAAATATATTCCCACATCAGATCCAAACAAGAATGAGATATGTTCGTCGTAAATTTGTAATAAACCACAGTCCGCAAGATTCAAAGACCACAAACTTTGATGATTTAAGTATTTAGACGGCAGTAGTATTTAAGTTTCTAAGTCTGTATATATACGCATCATGTAATGACAGAACTCATTGTTTCTTAATGGATCTTTAGAAATCAATAATATTAACTTAGCATTAATTCATCAAGAATTCAGACGAACTGTCTATGAAATCAATTAAATCAGCAGATAAACTCAACCAGAAACAGAGATATAAATCAAGAAAACAATCGAAAAGAAATAGAAAGTAAGTCTCCAGTTGACTTCATCGACTGATCCAACAACAACATAATGCTAAAAAGGGTAACAAAGAAATGGATTGAACTGACAGGGAACAGAAACGAAAATGAGAAAAAGTCATACCTCACAGAGAACCCATGAAAGAGGACACCAAAGTGTTGTGTTTTGCGTTCCCCTGGGTGTTATATATATATATATATAGAGAGAGAGAGAGAGAGAGAGAGAGAGAGTAAAAAAAACCTCTCTTTTGGTGGGTGTGTATATGTTTGATGCGGCAGAAGAAAAGGACTGGGGATATTACCAAAGTGTAAGGGCAAACTAGGAATTATACAGAAATATAGATATGGATATAGAATAAAGAAAGTTATAGGGGAGTTTTTGCAGAGGTGGAATGTCAGAGGAAAGAAGAAGGCGACTTCTCGCCGAACCGACGGTGTGCAACCGCCGATATGTTTTCTGTTTGTTTGTGCCTCGCTGGAACCTGCCACGTGGAGGAGTGATCGTAGGTTTGTTTTTTTATGACGCATATGGCCTCAAGTATTCTGTACATTGACTGATAATTCCCTTTCCATTTATTTTTAGGCTTGGACCGAGACTGGGTCATTTGTAGACTTTTCAACTCTGGTATTTTCTTAAAAGAAATAATAAAAATTACAATTCAAACCCGTTATCATGCAGACTTCTAAAAACTGTAGTGGAGTATAGAAAATTCCAACAAAATAATATGACAACAATATTTTTCTCATTCAAAATTATTGTGATGGAAAAAAAAAGTCTACAGATTAGATAGTACGAAGTTTTTTATAACTATTTTTATCAAATTTGTCATGTGAGATTTTTTTTTCTTATATATCTTCATTTTCTAACAAATTCAAGACTACTAAAAACTCAGAACTATGTAATCACTAAACTTTCTTCTATCGTAATAATTGTTTTGTTTGAGAGTAAAAGGCTCTCTTTCGATAACATCATTTTGTACAAAAATTTTTGTATAAATTTTTTTATTATATAGTATTATCTATTTTTTTTTCCCTCATACCCTATTCATCAGAAGTAAAAGAAAAAAAGGGAAAAGATATGGTAGAATGTAGAACATCAAATAGAAACCCAAAGTAGCTGTCATTTGAAGGTTTACTTGCTTCGAAGAGTGGTACAAGATTCATAGAGTGAATGCATATAAATATATATATATATATAAGTATGTATGTATATCACACAAACTATATGGGTAGCGAATATGCATCAATGATATAGAGTGTGCATTTATATGAATTTTCGTGACATGTTACCTAAGTTTTCTACTGAAGAGGGAGAGTAGGCTTAAACATATAGCTAGCATTTTAGGTGGTTTTGTACGTGTCAACAGTTAACACTAGTACAACTTACAAAGATTCAAAACTGTTTCTTATGACTGCAGACGTTGGGTTCAAGTCTTTATGACAAGCACCTTCTAAATATTCTCTCTCTCTCTCTCTCTCTCTCTCTCTCTCTCTCTCATGCAGGAGTTGTACTTTCTTTTAATGTATCTTCTTCAATAGCCACATGCCATTTGCCTGCTCTGTTTACTGCTGCAATGTACAAAAAGTGAATTTATTGAAAGATAACACTGATGGTTGGTAACACAATTGAATAATGAACAACCTTTGATGTGGGAGATTGGGCCTCTACGTAACAGACTTTTAAAAACGTAGAAGAAGGGTAGGTCTGGTGATGCCACTATAGATTTAGAGAGGGTAAGATGTACACGGGTTTGCCCTCTTTTTCAGGAGAGTTATTTTTATATTTTGAATTTGTGACTCCAGTGTCACAATAAATTGTAAAAAGCAATTCATTGTTAGTCCAATTCTCAAGTACCCTAACTTCATACTTGCATTATCTGTTTCTTGAAGTGAAGTTTGAGTAACGGGTATTATTGAAAGAAAATTAAGATGACAATTGGAAGAGCATTGTCCCATACAGTATATACAGCTGTTGATGCATGTATACATGAAAAATATTGTATATACCACTCACATCTTTATTCAAAGCTATAGAAATGCTAAAGCACAAGTGTGCCACTAATGATATTTTTTAAGAGGCAAGCATAATTAACAAATAGTGTAATTTCAACAGACAGAACAAATTGGGCATTACCAACTATGAACATGTTCTATTAAAATATTTAGATAAAATACACTTTACACTCTTGTACTTTATACGAATCTCACTTCAAAATCTGCACTTTCAATTGTAACAACTCTTGTACTATTAATTTGTTCTAATGTCACCCTCCCATAAGCTTTCGTTAGTATAATTGACGGCCAAAAGTCACATGCGTCTCACGTGCCATTTTTTAAGAGTAAAAATATATTCTCATATTATTTTGACACCCAAACGCCTTCAACTCTCCTCACATGAGATGATTTGAGAGTATTTTGTAACCTTAATTTTGTGTTATACATAGAATGACCGTAAAAAGTTTGAGGGGTTGGTGAGAAATTACTGTAAAAAAGTTTAGGAACCAAATGATTGAGGAAAAATAACATTAATTAGTGTGAAAATATATTTTTGCCCTTTAAAAATGATCAAGTGAGACGCATAAGACTTTTTATTATCAATTGCAGAAACTAAAACGTACGGAAAGGTAATATTGTAGCAAACTAAAAGTGCAGAGATTTAATTGTTATAATTAAAAATACAGATCCTAAAGTAAGATTTAGTGTAAAGTGAAAGGGTGCAAAGTGTATTTTACCAAAAAAAAAAAAACTTTTAAGGTTAGATAACCCTAGCTTCGATAAACTATGTCAAGGTATATTTTGGAGATCAAAGTTGCATGATTTTTTGTGTTTGAATTATTATTGGGGTCGGTGAGTTTGCAATGCTCAAGGTTGGACTGGTTTTGGTATCCAATGATTTTGGTTACTTACTACTACTTAAAAATAAGTAATCAAGATTAAATAATAATGATTCTCACCCTAGTGGTTGCAAAAAAATAATTAAAAAAAATGATATATTATATGTACTTTACCTTCTACAAGAGGCAAACAAAGAATATTTCAGTGATTTCGGCCATTATTCTCGGACCATTATTAGTGGCTGACATGATTAGCTCCTCTTCTGTTAGAAACGAGTCCCTCCTGTTTGTTTTATTTTCGAAGTACTTAAAAAAAAAATTGGGGGGATTGGTCCTCCTCCTTTTATATGGTTTAGGCCACACATATATATGTATATATGTGTGTGTCTGCTCTGCAACTAATTTTTATTTGGGTTGGCCCTAGCTGTTGTTGAAGTAAGTTCTGTTTTTATGAATAGACAGAATTGCCTCTCTCCATTACTCATTTTCTTTGGTGAGTTTCAAGGACGCTTTGGTACATTCACACAAAATTACTTGGCAGAAGGCAGAGATTGCCAACCTTTTTTCATTAACCCCCCAAAACTTGTCCACATATTCCAGGAAAGATGACCTGAATGTACCAAACGGTATACACTCCACAATGTTTGGATGAATAGGTTTGAAATCAAAGGATTTGTGAATCCGTTCATAATACGACTCTCAAATCCTCACAGTCATTTGTTGATATCTAAAATGTAAGCTGCCAATTTTATAAATCAAAAGCTTATTCCTTTAATAATAAAACCAAATATGTTCATTTTGAATCCAAGAACACAAACGCTACTTACTCGTAAAGGTTGAAGTAGGCAAATATCAACACTCCATTTTTACAAACAAAAAAAAAAAAAAGTCTAGTGGTTACGTAATACGAGTTTCTCGGTAGTTATTTTTATTGTCATGTGTCATTTTTTTTAAAACTCTTATCATTTTATCACAAATTCTAATTATTGATGTAACAAAATACTAAATGTCATAATTTAATAGAATTTATTATTGAAAATTTAGTACTACCTAACGAGATCTTGTGGGGTCAAATGACCCCGTCAAGAATTTTAAAAAATAATTTTTATGTTATAGCATTTTTTTTAAATAGATAGCTTGACCCCATTAACGTTGTAAAACCAAATCAATGAGTATATTTTCACATCTATTCTCTTCATTTATATAAAACCAAATCAGTGTCCTCTCTCTCTCTCTCTCTCTCTCTCTCTCTCTCATTTGTCTCCATTTTTAAAAGTAGCTTATTTTGTTTCTTGTAATAGTTCGATGCTATTTTGTATATCTAGCTATTAAACAAAAATCAATTTTGTATAGCTTTTATCATTTTGGTTGATATATATGAGATGCACCAATTAGATTTTCTTCACTTGGGTTTCTTTTTTCAACTGTAAATTATTTGAATCTACAATTCAGTTCTATACATTTTTAAAAAGTTTTGTATAAATTTATACCTCAAAATTCAATAATTTGTGATATAATCTATTTCACAAAAATTTTCTGAATCAATTAAAAATCAAGTCTTGTACTTGAGTTTACTGTAGTATGTATCATTGGCAATATATGATGATGCAGCTAACTCGTGGTGGCTTACCCTCAGGTCCGGAATGAACTCCCCTCTAGCTAGTCGGTGATCTCCTGCACTAAATCCACCGGTGTAATGGAAGCCAAAGGTGTTCAAGTTAGATTCCAAGAGATCCAAGTGTTGGAGAGGAAAAGATGTCTTAGGGCTTCTCTTAGGATTGTGTGTTTGCATACCTGAGAAGAGGTTAAACTTTTTCCCTTGTATGCCTGCATGGGGGTGGTAGGTGGTCTCTCCACGTGGCGGCCTCTGGTTGGAGGATCAGAACGGTGTCAGAAAACTCGAGAGGACCACCTCTACACTCCAGGGTGACGTGTGTCAGAACGGTGTCAGAGGTAAGGTGGTTGTCGCTTATACACTCCACGCCCACGCCCTAAGTGTGTGCTAGGGTGTCCGATGTCAGTCGTGGGGCCCGTCGATGGTTGTTCTTTCGGGACCGCGGGACGGTCTAATCGGGCGCCGACCAGGCCAGCGAGGCAACTGACCTGGTCGGGGGAATACCCCGATCAGGCTGGCAAGGGACTTGACCTGATCGAAAGGAATGCCATTACCAGATGCCCCCAATTCCCCAGGCCATCTGCTCAGGCTCGAGGAATTCCAAGTGTCAGGTGCCCGCGAAAGCAGCGACGCATTTATGGGAAGGCCAATGCAATAATGGTTCCAGCTAGCGCGTCTTTTCAAGATCTGCCACGTGGCGACAGCCGATAGGTAGCCGTTAGGTGACGGGACGTGTCGAATCCTGGCCGTTGATGTCTCGTCAAGGCAATGTAACCCGGCCGTTGGTTTCACAGAGAATGGAGGGATTTGCTTGGTGGTTACTGCCTTTGCCCTTTCACTTTCTTCCAGTAACCTCTAAGAACAAGAAAAAAGAAGAACACAGAGAGAAGACCAGAGACAAAAAAAACCTCTGATTCAATCCGTTGAGCAACAAGCGGAGTTGATTGCTTCCAGCCATTGTTGCCGATCACCTTCCAGGCATTTGATTTGCGGCGCGCAGTCGTGGTAAGGCCCTCTTCTGATTGTACGTATTGGTTGGCAACCCGTTATATCTGGGTTTACGAAAAAAGGGCAAAAATCCCCAACCTCCTAGGGTTTGTTGATAGGCCGGAGTTTGTTAGGTCGATATTTGAGGAAGTAGCCTTGTTATTCAAACCCGTATTGCTTAGGATCGAAAACAAAAAATGGTTAGGCACTACGACAAATCCAGAGCACGTGAGTTCGGATTCTGAGAACATGGACTCAAATAAGTACGAGGTAGTTAGGCGTAAGGCAGGAGATGGGGCCTCTGTTTGCGGCTCCGGGGAATCTGTAGAGGCTCTCGAGTCGGCTCAGGTAAAGGCTATCGACTCTAGTGTGTAAGCACCCCATTTTTAACCGCTCGGCGGTCTCCAATCCGTCCAAACTTGTGTTCAAGTCAATGTGGGCATATTTTGAGTCAAATCAATTTTCCAAGTCTAATCTTGTCTATTCATCACTTCATGGGCCCCGTTAGGCCCAAATAGAGGCAAATGACCAAAATGCCCCTAGGGGCATCATTCGGTCCAATTCCAAATCAGGTACGTTTTTTCGAAGACTGTAAGTCCCCTTTCCAAATCCAATATGCACGTCTTTCTGAAAACGGTAAGTCCTCTTTCCAAATCCAATAGGCACGTTTTCCCGAAGACGGTAAGTCCCCTTTCTAAGTCCAATTCTGATTCCAATCCCTCTCTCGTGATAGTTGATTCCTCGAGACGGTAATTCTATCCAAGCCGACACATTTTTTGAAGAAAATCTCTTTGGAACGGTAAGTCCCTTTAAACCTATTGATCGGGACGAGACCCCAAGTCTCCTAGATGGTAAAACGGTCCACCTTTGGCGCCTGCTAGCTCGCCAATGCAGAAATGTCCATTTAGGCACGCCTTTCAAGAAAATTGATTCTCAAGTGCTAAGTCCCTTTAGCAGCTTCCCGAGATCAATCAGTCTCGAGAATGATTGCAAACCGTCAGAGTAGCGAAAGTACTCGCAACCATCAAAGTAGCGGAAATACTCGTAAACAGGTCGATATATGAAATTGCCAACAAACCCCTATATCACGGGACCACCGTCAAAGTGGCGAAAACACTCAAAACCCAGGTCAACACCAGTGCCTGCTAGCCCACTTCGGTGAAAAATGACCAAACTGTCCCTATGGCCATTTTTCGGCACATTTCTCAAGAACGCACCTAAGTTCTCAGAATGGTAAGTTCACCCTTCCAAGATTATCTTAAAGTTAATCCGGCATGATTAGGTGCCCTCCAATCAATTTCAGGTCAATTCCGTGACTTTTCGGTCAAGGTGACCATTTTACTCCGTGGCATCCTAATGCCCCGGGAACCACACCAGCCCTAGGTATCAAACCGGTAACCTCCCGAGAATGCTTCCTATAGTATTCTCAACCTTCGTTTATCTTTTCAGATCATTCCGAGTCAGTTCCGCAAACCCGATGCAAAATGACCGTTTTCCCCCTAATGGGCCGGTCACCTTTTTCGACCAAACCGGCTCTGGGTATCAAACCGGAAACCATTGGAAACATTCTGAATAATGTTTTCAAATCTCGAAGCTTCTTCCAAGACGTTTCGAGTCCATCTCGGTAGCTTTTCGGCCCGGTGACCGTTTTGCCCCTAATGGTCCGGTCAACCCCTCCGACATATCCTATCCTCATTTTTCAAGTCAAATACCTCTGGGACACTGTTTTAAGTGTTCCTGCCCTTTTCCAGCCTTCCGGGCCAATCCCGGTCCCTTAAATCCTTCCCGGACTTTCCGGAATTATTCCCAGTGAAGCGAGACTAAAAATTGCATGATAATCACTAGTACAGGTGCTCAAATCTTCTTAAGATACATTGCTTGCTGACCTTAAAACTTTCCTAACTGGCTAGCACCACTAGAAGTGGCTTAGCGCCACCGCTAGTGGCGCCAAGAGGAAATTTGGCCTAGCGCCACTGCAACAGGCGCCAGGTTTATCCCATTTTTATAAATATAGAGCCTCCTCCAGCGTAAAAAAGGTCTACAAACTCAATTTGAAAACCCTAATATTCGATATACAGAACTCGTAACCTCCCTAAACCTCAGCTTCTCTAGGTTTTCCAAACCCTAGCCACCATACACAAACCCTAGCCTCTTATACCCTCATATACACTCTTATACACTTATACACTGGCCTCAATCCTCCATTGAAGACTTAAAGTACTGCAACTCAAAGCTCCCGAAGATCGAAGAAGAGTTCCCGACGATCAAGACTGAAGTGAAGCGAAGACCGAAGAAAAGCAAGGCGCACAAAGCAAAGTGAAATAAACAAGACAAGGTAGGCTTTCTCTTTAAGTTTTTGCACTTCCCCCTCTCTCTTCTCCCTCCTAACCCACTTGGGTTTTCCTCTATTTTAATCCCCCATCTTCTTCCCCCCCTTTCTTTGCATGCTTGAAATAAAGGGATTCCCGGTTCATGTGTAGGATTAGGCTCTTGAAAGTCACCGTGTCGGAGGCTTTTTTTTAGTCTAACTGGAGACCACGTGGATTCGGCCCCCTTGATTATGTGGTCAAGCCGTAACCTTGTATGTTCACGACCCTCTTTGCATTATACATATCATGATCTTGTATTCTTCCAAAATTCGTTTTCAAACTCATTTTCAAAGCTTGCATTAACATTGTTTTCAAAATTACATCAAAATCTTCTTTTCCAAAATTTGTTTTCAAAATCACAATCCTAGGGTGATTCTAGCCTTTCCATGGCTGGGGTTGCTTTAGGAAAGTGTTACATTTAAAGTGACTTTCATGATCTATATTTTCAAATCTTGTTGTTTTCAAAACCACTATCCTAAAATGGTTCTAGCCCTCTTATGGTTATAATCGCTTTAAGAAAGTGAGATATTTTATATACATTCCAAAATCTCTTCTCAAAAATTTCTTCCTAAAACTCTCTTTTTCAACATGCTTTCCATAAACTCTCTTTAAATTCCTTTCCAAAATTGTTTTCTAAAAATTCTCTCCAAAAATCTATTTTCCAAAACTTCTCTTTTCAAACTCCTTTCCAAAACACTCTCCTCAAAATTCAATTTCCTTAAAAATTCTTTTCAAAAAGTTTCTTCCAAAATCTTGTTTTCAAAACTCTCTCAAAGTTTTACTTTCCAAAAACTTCCTTCCTAAAATTCTTTTCAAAACACATTTTCTAAAAACTCTTCTTTAGAATCTTTCTCCAAAATCTTCGCTTCCAAAAGCTCACTTTTTAAAAATTCCTTTTCTTGGTGCCCAAGTTAAGCCCTAGAACCACAATTAGGAAACCCTACTTTTCCTTCCCAAAAATATAACTTTCAAACTTACTTAAAACATAGGTTTCCAAAATCCCCCTTTTCATATCCAAACTATACATATTTCCAAAACCTATTTTCTACGTCAAAATTATAATCTCCCAAAACTAGGATTTCTAAAAACTTCATCTTTCCAAATTCATGCCAAATCCAATCTTCCCGTTTAGGAAACTAGATCCTATCCTCCGTTTTTGGAAACAAAATCAAGTCTTTTCTTTTAGAAACAAAATCCAATCCCTTGTTTTAGGAAATAGGAATCTTAACCCTTCCTAGTCTAAATCTTTCCTAATTCAAATCCTTCCTAATCTTCTACTTTCCTAAATCTTAAGTTTCCAAAACTTGAACATAAAAATCTTTCCTAAATTTTAAAACTCAACTTCCACATCTTTCCTAATTCAACCCTTTCCTAATTCTACTCCTTTTCAAATCTTAACTTTCCAAATCTAAGTTTTCAAATTTTTCTTAAACTCAAACCTTTTCTAATCTCAAGATTTTCTAAAACTTTCTAAATCTTAAACTTTCTAAATTTCAAATCTTTCCAAATCCTAAACTTTCTAAATTTCAAATCTTTCCAAATCCAAAACTTTCTAAATTCAAAACTTTCTTTAGTTAAATCTTTCTAAACTTCCAAACTTTCTAAATTCTAAACTTTCCTAAACTTCAAATCTTTCAAAATCTAAAACTTTCTAAACTCAAAACTTTCTTACTTTCAAAACTTCCCATTTCAAAACAGTCCAAATTCAAAACTATCCTATTTCGAAAACTTTCGAAATTCGAAACATTCTTAAGTTGAAACTTCCTTAAATCGAAATTTTCCTAAAGTGAAATCTTTCCTTTTTCAAAACTTTCCTAATTCGAAACCTTTTCTAAACCAAAACTTTCCTAAAATGCAACTTTCTGAAACCAAAGTTTTCCTAAAATGAAATTTTCCTAATTTGAATCCTTCCTAAATCCAATCTTTCCTAGTCGTCCAAACCCTTCCAAGTTGAGTCAAATCTTTCTTAAACCTCTACTCTTTCCTGAGTTTAGATTTCCTAACCCTCAATCTTTCCAAAATAAGTCCAAATCTTTCTTCCAAGTTCTATTTTTCCAAGTCAAGTCCAATCTTTCTTTTCTAAGTTCCTAAGTCTAGGTTTTTCAAAACCAATCTTTTTAAATCTTCCAATCAAAGTCCAAATTTCCTATTCTTCCAATGCCAATTCGAATTCCAACTTCAGCTCTTTTCCAAATCAACTCTTCTATTTTCAATAGGACTCTTGTCCGAACTACGACTGACCTGATTCCTCCAAAAGGATACGTAAGCAACCCTCATGGGTGCGGTCATAGTCTTTTTCAAATCTCAAATTCCACAACATTTTTCAAATTTCTAATTCCGCAACTTCTTTTAAATCTCCAATTCTACAATCTTCTTCAAGTTTCCGATTCTATGTTCTATTTCCAATTTTCAATTCCAAAAATCTATTTTCAAATCTCAATTTTCAAATTCGAAAACTTTCCAATTTCAAATCTATCTTTTCAAATCTGTTCTAAAATCAAATCAATTTCTTTTCAAAATCTATTTTCAAATCAAATCTTCTTCTTGCACTTGCATATCATGCATCATGTCAATTTCTTTTCAAAATTCTTTTCCAAAGTAAATAGGATTGGACATTTGTTAGTTGAAGACTCTCATAGGTGAATCTAGGGTAAATGGATATGTAGGTACCGCAAGGGCGGGGTAGGGTGATGGCTTAGTACGTCTTCCCTATACGTAACCAACCTCCGTACCTAGGATCATTGATTTCAAAGACCAAAAACGGAGTTATTTTTCAAAAAGGGCTTAAATGTTTTTCAAAGATTACCAAACAACCTGTTTTCTTAAAAACCCTAAGTGTAGTCTTCGAATTATGCTTAGTTTTTAGGTGACCTAACTCACCTTAATCAAGTTAGGTGGCGACTCCAAATCTTTTCTAAAAGCCCTTTATTCAAATCTATTTTCAATTCAAACTTAGTCGCATACATTCTTCTAGGAGGGTGAGTTTTAATGAGAGAGTACAATGTTTTTTTCGGTTGTGTGTGTATTCCTCGAGTGCAAAAAATTTGGGTGCGACATGATGCCATAGAGGGAGGAGAGTCGGGAGAGTCAAATAAGGAAGATCCTGGGTACGAGGCTGTTGGGGTGTCCTCCATTCTCACCAAGGAGAAGGTGGGGGGCCTACGGGCCGTATATCAGATCCCACGGAATTTGAAACTCAGGATCCTGAAAAAGGAGGACTGGGCGTGCTCGGCCAAGGAGGGCGAGATCACGATGTATGAGGGTGCATTGGCTAGTGGCCTTCGGATGCCCTTTCCTCAGTCAGTCAAGAGGATCTTATAATGGCTTCACCTTTCACCGGGGCAGATACAGCCGAACGGATGGAGATTCCTCCTAGGCTGCGTTGTCCTCTGGCAGATCGTCCATAAAAGGGACATCACGCCAGAGGAATTTCTGTTCTGCTACAGGCCAGCGGAGAGAGGCACGAGCTGGTGGTACTTTTCTGGCAGGTCGAAGGAGTACAACCTGATCAACGAGCTTCCTTCCTCGATCAAGAATTGGAAGGATCGGTTCTTTTTTGTCAGTGGAAACGGATGGGAGTTTCAACCCTGGGAGATCGACTTCTCTGCTTGGGTCCCCAGGTAATGGGGTTATCCGAGCAAAAAGGGTACGTTCTTTCTTTACTGAACCCAGTTTCCTTTCCTTTTTGTTTTCAAGTGTTGGTGTCCTGACCTAGGTTGCCTTAGGTGTTAGGTCGAGCCAAGCCCAGAATATCTAAGGAGTTGAGGCTAGCCATAAGGAAGGTCCAGCATCATGATGTCCATAGTCACAAAGACCTGGTCACTGCTGAGAGCTTGTCGAATTACTTGCTAGGTCCTGAGCCCATAAGAGAGGCCCTAGCTGTTGAACGTGAGAGGAGTGAGTGTTTCGTCATTTGTAAAGCCCTTCAATGCCGCCCAACTAACATCTCTTCTGCTTGCAGCTGGTGCAGTCATTGTCGATAGTTCAGTTCCTGCTACTACCCTTCAGACGGTTGCCCCCACTCAAGATCAGGCTGCTGAGGAGATGAGCTTCAACGTCATTTTTCTGAAGAAGAGGAAGGTTGATGGGTCTGAGCCCGAGCCGAAGCGGCTGAGGAACGCCGAGACCTCAGAACCGGTCAGGAAGGACATGGCTCCAGTCAGAGCAGGTGAGCCGAAGACAACTGAGGCGCCTCAGGTTCAGCCCCCTTCACCACAAACCGAGAGGAGACGCAGTTCGGTCACTACAGTCGAGTAGCAAGCTAGGGCCGAAGCCACTCCTTCTTTCAGGAATGTTTTCGAGAGCCTGGAGGAAGCATGGACGAGGGCGAGGGTTGCCGTGAAGGATGCCGATTTGCAAAGGATCAACAAATACACTAACAGCCGTCTGGTGAAAGACATGAACCACGATCTCCTCAGGGTGCGTGCTTACTACTCGGTCTTCTCTCTTTTCTGTTCCCTTGGTTTGTTCTGACACGTCGCCTTTGCCAGTCTGTTGCCAGGAATGTCAAGATAGGCCATTGTCTAGCGAGCCTGGAAAGGACATTCAATCAAGAGAAGAGTACTTGGGCGGCCCTTCTAGCCGAGCTGAACGGGATTAAGGAAGAGATCACAGCTGCCCATGCCATAAAGGAGGAGATCGCGGTTGTTCGTACAGAGAGGGACTCAGTAGTGGTGGACCTAAAAAAGGCCAAGGACGAGTGCAAAAAGCTTGACACCACTGCCAGCAAGCTTGTACTGGACCTCTCGGCCGAACAAGCTAAACAGCACGAATTGGAGAATAAGGTAGCAGTTTTTTATGAGGAACTTATGAAGGCCCGGAGTGGAGCGGTGGAGGAGTTCAAGGAGGGGGACGATTTTCAGGCTCTGTTGGTGCCAACTTTCCTCCAAGGCTTCGAGCATGCCAGAGGTCAAGCTTCGAGAAAGTTCCTCGGTCTGGACTTCTCCATTCTTGAGCCTTCTGAAGAAGCTCCTCCAAGTGGTGAGGGGGTTGGCACAGAAGCTCCTGTTCCAGCTGCTGAGAAGGGCGCCGAGCTTCCACCCAGTGCTCAGGAAGTGCCTCCTACCGAGGGGGCTCAGCAGAAGGCCTCCGGGACTCTTACCGAGGAGGCTCAACAGAAGGCTTCTGGGAAGGACGGAGGTGTAACTGCAGAGCAAGCCCAGACCTGAGTAAACTTTCCTTCTGTAGCAAAGTTTTTTTTTCTTTTCTTTTTTTTGGAAATGGGCATTTCGCCCTCGTACCCCTCCTTGCATTAATGAAATGAAATTTTCTTCGTATACTCTATGTCTGTTGTATTTTCTAAGTGTTTGATTAGAGTGGCTTGTAAAATGCTTGTGAGTGCTAACGCGAACCTGAGCGGCAACAATATTCGAATAGGTCCACTATTATTGCTAATTCAACGCCATTGCCAATGGGGCCATCTGGCTTTGCTCGTCGCTTGACCGAGTAGATTCAATGCCATTGCCATTTAAGGCCGTCTAGCTCTGCTCGGCACTTGACCGAGCAGATTCAATGCCATTGCCATTTAAGGCCTTCTGGCTCTGCTCGGCATTTGACCGAGCAGATTCAATGCCATTGCCATTTAAGGCGTCTGGCTCTACTCGGCACTTGACCGAGCAGATTCTGTGCTATTGCCGTTTTAAGGCCCTCTAGCTCTGCTCGACACTTGACCGAGCAGATTCTATGTCATTTCTACGTAAGTAGGCAGATTCTGTGTCGATTTTACGTAAGCAAACAATTGTCAAACAGTCTCTTTTATTGATATTCTGGTGAATTACAAGTAAGAGCCTTTTAAGAGTAGTACTTCCTAAGGTGCTCTGCATGCCACTAGTGCGGGAGCTTCTTGCCTTCTGAGTTTTTCAACCTATATGTCCCCTTCCTAGTAGTGTTGATCACCTCGTAAGGTCCTTCCCAATTGGGTCCAAGCTTGCCCTCTCTAGGATCTTTGGTGGACTGATTGACTCTCTTCAAAACAAGGTTCCCGATCGTGAAATCTTTTGGTCGAACTCTAGAGTTGTGGTATTGGCCCATCTTCTGCTGGTAGGATGTCACCCTCATGGCTGTTTGCAGCCTCCTTTCTTCCAACAGATCTAGGTCCACATTCATAGCTTCACCATTGGTCGCGGGGTCGAACTGCACCGTTTTGGGACTGGGAAGGCTAATCTCTACTGGGAAGACGGCTTCGGTGCCGAAGGTAAGCGAGAACGACGTCTGCGCTATGGACACTCTCTTCCTCGTTCTGTAGGCCCAAAGGATGTTAGGGAGCTCTTCCGCCCACAAACCCTTGGCCTTCTCCAACTTTGTCTTGAGAATCTTCAAGAGGGACCTGTTAGTAACTTCGACTTCACCGTTTACCTGGGGGTGCTCGGGGGACGAAGCATGGTGACTTATTCCCAGATCAGTGCACAGTCGGTTGAATTGCCTGCCCTCAAACTGCTTCCCGTTGTTCGTAATGACGACACTCGGAATTTTGAACCTACACACAATATTCTGCCACAAGAATTTATTCATCTTCTCCTCAGTGATCGTCGGTAGGGCCTCTACCTCCGCCCACTTTGTAAAGTAGTCGATTGCCACCACTGCAAATTTCGTCTGTCCTTTGTTGAGCGGTAATGGTCCCACGATGTCGATCCCCCACTGCACGAAGGGCCAGGGGGCTTAGATCGAGGTTAACTCCTGAGAGGCAGTCTTAGGATGTTGGTGAACCGTTGGCACTTGTCACACTTCTTAATGAATTCCTAGGCATCCCTCTCCATGGTGGGCTAATAATAGGTCGTTCGTAATATCTTCTTGGCGAGAGACCGGCCACCAGAGTGGTTCCCACACACTCCTTCGTGGACCTCCCGCATTATGTAGTCTGCTTCTTCCTCATTGGCGTAATGAAGCAGCAGCATGGTATGCCCCCTTTTGTAGAGTAATCCATCTTGTATAAGGTATCTGCTCGAACGGTACTGAATCCGCCTCGCCTCATTTCGGTCTTTAGGCAGGGTTCCGTTCTCCAGGAAATTACTGATCTGGCTTGTCCAGGAGGATTCGGGCTTAACCTGGTCGACTTCCAGACTCTAGATGCTCGGTGAATTAAGAATCTCAATCGAGACGTTCAGGTCAGGCTCGTTTGACGAGGCAATCCTAGCTAGTCGGTATGCCTCCTCGTTCTGCAATTTCGGGACACGCTCCAATAGTATCTTCTGAAATCTTCTGGCCAGGCTTTTTGCCACTTGGCAATACTGCTTCATGTTGTCTTCTCTGGCTTCATACTCTCCCTAGACCTGCTCCATTACCAATTAAGAGTCGCTGCGCACTACTATCTGTTCGGCCCCCATTCACCGAGCCATTCAGAGACCGGCAATAAGTGCTACGTATTTTGCAACGTTGTTGGTGGCAGGGAACTTGAAGCGGAGAGCATATTCCATCTTATAGCCATCTGAGGTAACGAGGACCACGCCGGCACCACCAGAATCGTGAGTAGAAGAACCATCAACATTCAAGACCCAGTGGCTTGTGTAGAATGTTCTTCAAGGGCTGGTCAGTGAGTACTACAATTGTGTGGGCTTGGAAGTAGGGCCTCACGCACCGAGCTGCAGTCACCAGCGCGAGAGCCATGAGTTCCATCTTTGGGTATCGTTCTTCCGCTCCCCTCAAGGCTCGACTGGTGTAGTACACCGGCTTTTGGATCCCCCCTTCTTCTCAAACAAGAGCTAAGCTCACTGTTGTCGCCGATACTGCCAAATAGAGAGATAATTCCTCCCCTCGGGACGGTTCAGCTAAGCAGCGGGACTGAGCTAAGGTATTGTTTGAGTTGACCAAAGGCTACTTCACACTCCTCATTCCATTCGAACGCCTTGCGTAGAATTTTGAAGAACGGAAGACACTTGTCGATGGACCGGGAGATGAATCTATTTAGAGCCGCAACAAGTCCCGCCAAGCACTGAACATCCTTCGTCGTCCGGGTCGCTTGCATGTTGATGATGGCCTTAATCTTTTCTGGGTTTGCCTCAATCCCCCTTTGTGAGACCATAAAACCTAGGAATTTCTCTGAGGCGACGTCGAAGGCACACTTGGCGGGATTGAGCTTCATTCAGTACTTGCGGAGTGTTTGAAACGTCTCTTCAAGATCCCGCAGGTGGTTGGTGGCCTCCTTACTTTTCACCAACATATCATCCACGTAAACCTCCACATTATACCCAATCTGTGATTTGAACATAAGGTTGACCAGCCGTTGGTATGTTACCCCTGCATTCTTTAATCCGAACGGCATGACGTTGTAGCAATAGAGCCCTCGGTCTGTGATGAAGGTCGTATGCTCTTGGTCGCGCTCCGCCATCCGAATCTGGTTATATCCTGAAAAAACATCCATAAAAGCCAGCATTTCATACCCTACGGTAGAGTCGACGAGGAGGTCGATGGTCGGCAAGGGGAAACTGTCTTTGGGGCACGCTTTGTTCAGGTCGGTGAAGTCAACGTACATCCGCCACTTCCCATTGGACTTATTCACCATGACGACGTTGGAGAGCCAGGTGGGGTAGTGCACTTCCTTGATGAACTTCGCCTGCACCAGCTTCTCCGCTTCCTCAGCAACTGCATCATTCCTGTCCGGCGCAAAGTTCCTTCGCTTTTGCTTAACCGGCCTTACCCCAGGGTCGATGTTCAAGTAATGAGCTACTACTCGTGTGTCGATACCGGGCATGTCCTCGTGAGACCAAGCGAACACATCGACGTTGGCTCTTAGGAACTCCCGCATCTGCTGCTTCAATTCTTCAGGTGCGGCAGCCCCTATTTTCACTGTTCTGTTCTGCTCCTAGTCCCCGACCAGGACATCTTCCAGTTCTTTCACCGGCTCGCCCCTTCTGACTTCCTCCTCATCCCTCGGCTCGAGCTCTTCGATGACTAAGGTCTCCCTATTGGGTTTCCCTTTGAGGCAGGTCATGTAGCACTCCCGTGCTTCCTTCTGGTCGCCCCTTGCTCTCCCGACCCCAGTGTCGGTCAGGAATTTCATCCGAAGATGGTACGTGGAAGTGACTACTTTAAATTGGTTCAGAGTAGTTCGGCCAATGATGGCGTTGTATGCAGATGGGTAGTCCACAACCAGAAAGTGGACCATTTTCGTTGTCCGATGCGGTTCCTCTCTAAGGGTGACCGGTAAGGCGATGGATCCGAGCGGGACCACCCGGTCTCCGGTGAAGCTGACCAAGGGACAGTTTACTGGCTTCAACTTCTTTTAACTAATCTGCATTTTTTTGAAGGCCCCCCAAAACAGGACTTCTGCCGACCTTCCACTGTCGATCAAGATTCTCCAAGTTTTGAAGTTGGAGATCACCGCAGAGACGACCAGGGGGTCATCGTGTGGTTGGTGTAGCTCGGCTGCTTCTTCCTCCGTGAAGGTGATCCCGTGGCTCTCGGTCTTTGTCTTCTTGCTGGCCATTCCGACTAGCATTACTTTCGCCTCGGTTCGGATGTCTCTAACATGTTTCTTCCTCACCGAAGAGGACTCTCCTCCTCCAGCGAATCCTCCTACAATGACCCTTATCTCTCCAATAGGCTGGGTGATTGTTTATATCTTTGCTGGGCTGCGTCATTCCTCCCGTGTTCAGTCTCGGCCAGCTACATAGTGGCTGAGTCTGCCCCGTTCTGCTATTTCAAGTTGATACAGTCCTTCGTGTCATGGTCATGATCACGGTGGAACCGGCAGTATCTCCTTCTGCTCCTCATGCTCGAAGGCGTCTTAAGAAGCTCGGGCCATTTCAGGTCCAGGTCATCTTTGATTTCCATTAGGACATCCTTTAACTTCGTCGTGAGTGGGGTGAATGTTCAATCTAGACCGCGGTAGTGCTCGCATCTCTCTTCTCCCGAGCTCCTCGCCCGGTTGCCACTTCTACTTGCCTTCGTCTCCCTCTCCTCATTTGAGGTTCCGCTCGGCCTCTACTTCTCCATGCGCTAGCCACCCCCTTCGTCATTGTCTCGCCTAGCGCTCATGGCATCTTCCACGTTAATGTGCTTCTAAGCTCGGAGCATCAATTTAGCCATTTCTTAGGGTGGCCTCTTCGATAAGAAGAAGAGGAGCTTCCCACTTTTCAAGCCGCTCATGAACGCTGTGACGGCCACCTTATCGTCCACGTCGTCCACAGCCAAAGTTTCTTGGTTGAATCTTCCCACATACTCCCGCAGCGTTTCCTCCTTCTTCTGCCTCACAGTCAACAAGTACGCTGCAGGCCTCCTCTGTCTCTGAGCCTCAATATAGTGGCTCACGAAGAGTTTACTGAGTTCTTTGAAGGTGGAGACCGTCGCTGGTTTGATTTTGTTAAACCAGGTTCGTGCCGAACCCTTCAACGTGACAGGGAAAACTCTGCACATGATCTCGTCCGGTACTACCTGCAGGTGCATAAGCACCCTGAACGTCTCCAAGTGGTATACTGGGTCTCTAGACCCGTCGAACGCGTCCACTGTCAGAATTTTGAACTTGGAAGGGAGCGGGTAGTCCATCACCTTCTGTGTGAACGAGGAAGTCGTTCGTCCAATGAAGGCGTCCACGGTGTTTGGAGCTTTAGCTTCCACCGTGGCTAAAACTCCTGCTATCTGAGCTTGCATGGCTCTCAGTTGTTTGTCCCAAGCATGGGAGCTCTCCGGCTTGTCACTTACCATCTCCATCCTCGACGGGATGGCATGGCTCGTTTGTGCTTCTTCGATATGGGGCTCACGGCGGAAGAGAGGGTCCTCGACCCGTCTTCCATTATCGTTTTCATTGCCGTTGGGGGGGACGGATGGATCCTTATCGACCTCTTGCTCCTCTTTTTCTTCCGCCGGCGGGTTGGGCCGCAGTGGAATCTCTGCCGGAGGAGCTGGGTTTCGTCGAAGCAACTCTGCGTTTTGACGGACCAATTGTTGCATGTTGGCCATCATGTCAGCCACTGTCTTCTCCAAGGCGATTATCTTCTCTGCGCTGGTGTCAGCCATCGAGTTTCCTTCTGGGAGGGTGCTAATCTCAAACCTAGTCAAGACTATGAAATGCCACGAGGATAGTCGTTCCCACAGACGGCGCCAGCTGATGATGTAGTTAATTCGTGGTGGCTTGCCCCCAGGTCCGGGATAAACTCCCCTCTAGCTAGCCGGTGATCTCCTACACTAAACCCACCTGTGCAATGGGAGCCAAAGGCCCTCCAATGTTCAAGTTGGATTCCAAGAGATCCAAGTGTCGAAGAGGAAAAGATGTCTTAGGGCTTCTCTTAGGATTGTGTGTTTGCGTACCTGAGAAGGGATTGAACTTTTCCCCTTGTATGCCTGCATAGGGGTGGTAGGTGGTGTAATACCCGACAATATTTTAGAGATTTTAAAATTATCAATTTAAGATTGGTAATACTTTCGTGGACAATAAAAATATTAGAATACTATTTGTAGAAGTTAAAATATTTTAAAGACAAATATTTATTTAGTTGAAAGGAATATAGCATAAGTCAAAAGTAAAACTTTAATACTGTAACACCCTAAAAATTTCGGTGACTTTAGAATTATTCATTGCTACACCCATTGTAATTTTACTAGAATAAATATTTGAGATGATAAATATATTTAGGAACATGTGTAATTCATTACATTTATTTTGTGCATTAGCAAAAAGGAACAAAACCGGTTCAAGGCTCCACCGGTCTAAATTACAAACCAAGACTCCACTAACTTGTGACATAACCAAAAACATGCATGGCACCACTTATACGCCAACTATATATCACCAAGTTATCAATCTAATTAACCGATTACATCAATCCGAAATAACTTACAATCAACCCAATTAACAAACTACCAAACCGACTCAAGTCTCTTATCATAACACATACCATAACACCTTGCACAACATGCACCGTAACACGTGGCAAGAATAGCTGCAAACAATTTTACTTGCTGTAGAGAGTTGACAAAGATAGAAAAATATAGGAGTTAGCCGGAACCAAAAAAAAAAAAGAAAAGAGAGAGCCGAGTAAACATCACAGTTCTAGGTAGCCATGGTTTCTGGCAAGGGCAGATTCGTCCATAGGTAAGTTGGCCTTGTTTTCTTGATAATTTCTTACCCGTGATTACTTAGTTCTATGGAAAACACAATTTTGAAAACCTTCCTAGAAGGAACTTTGGTCAGAAAATGGCCGAAAAGTGCCAAAAATGGGCATCTACAGTCTGGTCACAGTAGGAATCCGCCGGAACAGTGACTTCGGGGAACTTTTCTGGTGGCCAAATGAACACCACCTCTATTGAGGCGTATACCATAATTTATATCTCTGAATTAGCTTTCGTTTGAGTACTTATGGTCCTCATGGGATTGAATATTGAGTGAATTATGACCCAAAACCCAAAGGGGTGTCAAATCTGGCCACAGATGGAGAGGGTGCCCAGATTCTGCACGCTGCCACCAGAGATTTTTGGTGCTACAGAAGTTCAATTAATCTGAAAATTTTTCAGGAACTTCTTCTCAGTCTAAGGGTCATGCGGTTAAAATTTCGTAATATTCCGATGAATATTGAATTTACTATGAATTTTTAGGTTTTTTGCGGTTAACTTCCCGGGAAAAATAGTAAACGACCTCTGAAAATTCTAAAACTTTACCAGAAAATCTCTTATATTATTCTATAATGAAATTGGAAGAAATATTGAAAAATATTGTGTTTTCATATTTTATTCAAAAATCACCTATTTTGCAACTTCAAAATAATGCCAACCAAGTTTTCCCTATACATTCATACCCGTTTATTATTTTTATAAATGTTCTTGTGATATTAGCTCACTCCCTGATTTAAGGAAAAACTTGAGTTCTGATCCAAGCTATTTTTTCCCGACAAAATCAGGAATTTTCTTATTAGGAAACTGTGCAAATTCTAAATAAAAGAGGGATTTGGCGAAACATCAACTTTGTAGCAATTGATGTAGTATCTCGAAGGATACTATAAGCGTGTGGGGATTATCCTTAAAAAATTTCTTAAGATCAAGTCATTACTTCTAGACAAGGAGACTGTTAGTAGATAGGTAGGATCACCCGAATACACTTAGGTCAAGTCTAGGAAAGTGGAGTGAGGAACGGCATCACACACATGCATTTTCACTCTTTTGTAGGAAACACAAGTTAATCTAAATATAGATTCCTTTACAGGCCTGGCATGAACTTCAAGATGAATGAAAGTAAGGGTGAAAACGTAATTAGGTAGGGGGATATTTATCCTGCTTTATAATTCAATATTTTGATATTAAACTCTATGTTGAACTGCTCAGGAACATATCTGTTGGAAATGTGTTTTTGGTGGTTATAAATTGTTTTGCAAATGTTACCAAGATGGCAACACTAGTTCCCTCATATCTTTTTAATTCCTACAAAATTGTTGGACACTACGTTTTATTCTCTACATGATTTCTATGCATGAATTGCATGATGGCATTGGGAAGGAATAAGGGTGGAATAACCTAAAGAAAAAGACCCCGGATTAATATCATAGGTGAACCTGACTGGACTTTATATTCGCGGCTATCATGGGTCGATATCACTGGGCTTGATATGGAATTGATATGGGCTAGATGATCATGGGTGGGTCCCACTAGCTTGATGAGGGAGGATGATCATGGGTGGGCCCCACTGGGCTTGATGATGCCTTGGTAGGACAAACCTGCGAATTTGAAGGAGGTGACTTTTAAAAGAATTTGGGGCATATACATAAAATTATCATCATCATTTCTTTTAAACTATGTCTATGTATCTACTTGATTTCTAAATGTATAGATAATATCATTGCACCTGTTGGTTACATACATTAAGTGTTGTTATCTCTGTTTTATAACTGTGCTGCTAAATTGCAAACCTATTATATCGTGGGATTTTATCTTGCTTACTGAGCTTCATAGCTCACCCTGTGTTATGGGATGACATTTCAGGTATGGCAAAACAGGATCACAGAAAGAATTGTTGAGTTTGGTCTGTCAAAGCTAAACACAGAGTTGTAAGAGATAGTTTACTAGATCTACGGGTTGAGCTTGTACATTTTTCTTTAAGTTCATCACTTTATGTAAAGTTGAGTCTTTAAGTTTGTTGATATGATAGTGTTATTTCAAATGACACATTCAGCATTTTGTACCTATCTATTAACCATAACCATTAAGGATCCAATAGTTGAAAAGTTTAGTTGGTAATTAGTAGCCTCACGCCTCAATTGTCCCAGGAAGGAAATTCGGGTCGTGATAGAGTGGTCTCTCCACGTGGCGGCTTTTGGTTGGAGGATCAGAACGGTGTCAGAATACTCGAGAGGACCACCTCTACACTTCAGGGTGGCGTGTGTCAGAACGGTGTCAGAGGTAAAGTGGTTGTCGCTTATACACTCCACGCCCATGCCCTAAGCATGTGCTAGGGTGTCCGATGTCAGTCGTGGAGCCCGTCGATGGTTGTTCGTTCGGGACTGAGGGACAGTCTGATCGGGCGCCAACCAGGCCGGCGAGGCAATTGACCTAGTTAAGGGAATACCCCGATCAGGCTAGCGAGGGACCTGACCTGATCGGATGGAATGCCATTACCAATATATATCTTTAAACGCATGACATGTTTGGTAGTGTGTCAGCAATGAAATTCAAAAAGAATAAATTGCATAATCAAATGAGAGATTAGTGAATGAATACTTGTTTTTGTGACATTTATTAAAAATGACATATTTGATAGTATCAGTAATAAGATTATTATTACATTTCAATATAGAAAAATTCGTCGAGAGCAATTGTATAAATATAGCACTATAATTTTTTTTGGAAAAAACAATATCAATCTATTATAGCTTTCTTTTGTTTATGATTTAAAAATTAGCGTTTAAGTTTTAACATGACCCATCAATCAATACATCAATAAAAATTTCTAGAACTGTCACTGCTACCTAACTATTAAATTTTTTTTTCCACTACTTAAAAAGAACAGGCATTTGGGATAACTAAAGGCTAAAATTATTATTTTTTTTAGAACAAAAGAGAACATCAACTATATTAACAGATAATCCAAATACATACTGCCTAGACTGACCTATGCTGTATATATTACTTCATGAGAAGCCAACCTTGTGAACTTTATCTTGTTTGTGTACTAAATATCTATGCATTTAGAGTTGGAATCTCATATGAGACCCAAATGTGTGCCCCATAAGTCAATAATTTGTCGGTTGGGATTTGTGTCCACAATGCCACAATAAAAAAAACCAAAGACTTCCATTGCAGGCATGGGGCTGCACTCTTGCTAGGTCTTAACACTCCAAGGTTAAAAGTTCCTTGGTATCTTCTGTTCCCTAACCAGAAATCAAATTATTATCATCCTATGGAGATCCACTGAGTTGACTCTGAGTCTCTAGATGCTAATGCATATTGAGCTTATAGGAACCAACTGTGCTAGTTCAGTTGGCCAGAACTCATAATCTTTTAAAAAAAAGTCCGTGGTTTAACTCTGTCAGGCGCAAGAGTTTTTCTAAAACTTTTGACTTGATAATTACCTAATTTGTACAAGACGGAGACTACACATATCCCAAAATTAATCAAAATGTGCACAAATTGGTCCAAACACCCGGTTAGCCAAAAAAAACAATATTGAGCTTATAAGTGGTAAAATTAACCCCAAACCCCAGGGAAATGATCAGTTAAAAACCTCATGGGGTAATGATGAGTATAAACCTAGACAATGTAGTATAAATTATGAAACAATTAAAACTTTAAAAACCTCGTATATTTCTATAAGCATTCAAACAATTTTTTTTTTTTTTGCACATTCTCTAGAAGTGACAAATAATTGTCTAGCGTCCACGATTATTTGACAAGGATAAGACACGGAGGTGTGAAGTTTGATTTATATGTACTTATCTACTAGTCTACCCAAAAAAAGAGAGAAAAGTTGTACACCTCTTGATCACAAAGAGACAGCATTGCCAGAGTTAGAGATTAAGAAATGCAATATTTTGAAAATTGGATCGAACTGGCGGATTCAACCGGTTGAACCGCTAACGGGTCGAAAAAACGATTTAGTCAACCCTCTAAATTTGTTTTTGTGAAAACTTGGTCAAACTCAATAAGAACCACGGTTGAACTGCGACTTAGTCGATTAAACCGGCGTTCGACCATTCGGTTCAATATTTTAAGGCAAAATTTTAAGTTTTAAGTATCAAAACTAGTGTAGCAAAATAAGACATATTTTATTACTATTAATAAATAAATTAATGATATAATTATGACATTACGGGCCAATAACAGTTGATCTGACGGTTGAACCAATGACCTGTAATTCGGGTTTTTTTCCAATTCGCTCCATAATCCGGTTTTCAAAACATTGAGGTAATGTCTCCATTCTTTTATTTATTACTTCTTTTGTGCAGGTACATTCTCTTCTATTCCTCCCCCAACTTCTGGGGGCAATGTTGTCATTCAAATTGAATCCAGAGAAGGGCACTCTCACAGGTTTGGTGTTGCTATTTGTAAAATGAGGCAAGTCATATATGTATTACCTCATGATTGTGTAACAATAGACTACCAAAAAGAGACTGCTTCACAATTCTCCTTCTCCATAATACCATATGGGATTCATATGGGATTGAATAAAGTAGGACATTGTATCAATGTTTGATTTCATTACAAAATTTCCATAGAGGCACCATCACATACCTTTCATCTTTGATATATTGCTCCCCCCCCCCCCCCCCCCCCCCCCCCCCCAATTATTTATTTTTATTTAGTAATTTGTTCATCATAGGCAAATAGGAATCAATCATAAAGACGACTTAGTTGTCAACCGGTTCTCTTATTAAGCATGAGGTTTCAAATTTAATCTCATACACCCCTTTGTCACTTGCCATCACTTATGCAATGAATTAAATTTACATAATTTCTATGAATGGTAGTCTTACTTGACCTTGAAAAAGTAACCGGTCAAATGTCTGAACACCTGCAACACAAAAAAAGAAGATGAGATAATTCTACCTGTCTTCCTCCAGTGGCTTGGCACACACACTCATGAACCTTAAAATCATAGGACACGGATTCCTCGAGCTATCATCACCCAAATTAGAAAACACATTCAAAGTACATAAATTACAAAACAACCCCATTTCATATATATAATTAACTACAAAATTATGTTTGACAGCTGTGGGATTTGAACCCACGCCCTTTCGGACCAGAGCCTAAATCTGGCGCCTTAGACCACTCGGCCAAACTGTCATCCTTTACCAGTAAACTATCAATTACTAATTATAGTATGACTTAAACCTTATTAGATTGGAGTACCATCATATCATGACAGTAACCGAGAGAAACTATTTACAGGATACCTATCAAAGAAACTGTTTCTGTTCATACATATATTACACCAAAAAAGAGAAAAAGGGTGCATGAAAAGTTCATAGTCATTGCTGAACAGTAATTAGTATTACACATAATTTCAGAAGAGTTCTTTAAACTTCTAAAGAAGTTGATGTACGGGCAGCAATACACTTCGGTAGGCATCGAAATATAGGAGGATTATCAGAAGGTTCATAGGATGAAAAGAATTCTGGATCCTGCTCGAGAGAGGCTGCATAACTTTCGAGAATATTGACTATCTCCTCAAAATCAGGACGCTTGTTGGGATTACCTGACCAGCATCGGTTGATGAGATGTCTCAATGCCATGGGGCTTGTGGATGGCAATGGTGGTCTTGCATTCTGGAAAACAAAAACAAAAAAAAATAAGAAAAAATAAGTCCAAATTGATATATGACATGAGAAATTAAAGAATTTTCCAGTATACCAGAATCTCCATGATGTGCCTCAAATCTCTCTGGCAAATCTAACCATAAAAAAAATCCGTTGCAATCCACATAGCAAATGCATGATAAATTAACGTGAGTGCGTGTGTGGTTGTAGGACAGCTGTACTGATATGAGGAAAATTGAGATTCAAGGGTACAACAATATACATTATAAGTAAACCGATTCCCATTCTCACGTCTAAACTGGAAAGCAGAAACATCACATAGGTGTAATAGTGGATTAACCACTTAGGAAGAATATCACATCAAAGATCATAATAAATGGGTGATTTTGGACAATCTAATGCAGATACCTATGTCTTCATTAAAAAACAAGAACATGCCGAGGTAGATTTTAATTGTACAAGTAGTTTTAAGGGAATGGAGAGAGTAGGGACTAACATATTTCTACTTTTGCAACAGTTTTCATACTTCATACAAAGAAGCCTACTTTGGATTTTTGGGAAATGGAACTTGAATGCCACAGTGAATTAGTCTAAATGAGGATAGAGGTATGTACACATGACAAATTATAATCTGATGCAGTAGACTTTCCCATTTGGCTATAAGTCAGAAGTTCTCTTGCCTTCTCTGCAGTTATGTCAAAGAATATAATCCCAAGGACATGACACAACAGTATGGAAGTATCATACATGGTGTGGCTCAGCTCAACAATCTGAATCGTAGAACGATTTGTTAAATCAGAGGCCATCATACCTTTCCCGTTAGCATCAACAAAGGTTTCCGGCACTACTTGTCCTTGTAGTGTTTTCACTATGAATCATACCAGTTTTCCTGCTACTTCTGGAGGCATTTGTCTTAATTGCATAGTAACATAACAGCCTAGCTAACTTAACCTCTTCAGAGTACATTCAGCTCATACTTTCTGGATCCTCCAATAATGCAATTTTAATTCTTTTAATCAAAGCATTACATAGGAGATTTTTCTATGAGCCTATAACTTTTTCAAAATTGATTCATTGAATTCGAACTGACATAAAACTTCTATGGTTACTTCTGAGGGAAAAATACAAAATAAAAATAGCTAGGAAAAAATTGTTATTCTAGAAGAGAAAAAATTAAGAGAACTTGAAAACCTCATAAACCACTTGCAAACATTGAAGAATTTCAGTTACCCGGCTAGAAGTTCTAAAGATCTTCAAGAAGAGGTTTAGCAAACAGGATATTGAGTTGCAGAGATGTCGAATGGAGGTGAAAGCAAAACCGATCGGGAACTGCACGAATAGAATCTAAAGACAATATGTTCCACCAATACAAATGATTGGTGCAAGAACAAGACCATTCGCTAGAAGTATCATCTGATGCTACACTAGTGACTCATAAATAACAATTTATCAGCAAAGCCCATGGAGCTCTTAACGATCTCACCTTCAGCTGTCATATTAAGTGGATCCATAAATTCACTCAGAAGTTTCATAGCTTCAATTTAGTCCCTGATTATCTTTTAATAAGCCATTAACGTAGTCGTTCACTACTTCCATAGTTTAGTCTACTTGAAACTTTCATACAAGGGGGAGCCAAAAAAAGAATAGGGACCAGCACCATCTAATAATCTCAACTCCAACCAACTTAACACAGCCTGAATTTCCTTGCCAGCTGCTTCTTTTTGCTTTATCCCTGTACAACTAATCTAAAGACAAGTTGATATAAAGCAGCTCTTCCTAGTTCAAAGTTCTGACCTTAAATTTACTGTCAAACAGCAGAGCTAGGGTATTGTTTCTGAATGGTGCCTATTAGTTTATTCTCAGATATCTGCCTTGTAATATTAGGAAAAGCAACTGGTTGTCCAACTTGAGATGGTGGGAAATTTGAAGTACCCGAAAATTTTCCTAAGATAAAACTCATGAAACTCAATCAATCATCATGACTCCATGAAATGCCAGTCCTCTAAGGGCATCCTTCGCTGTCCCATGCTTCCAGTTATGGTAGTCAGAAACATGCTTCAGGTTTCAAGTTTAGATGCAAACGAGTCTCTTAACCATTGTCTATTCTTTCAAACCTATCTAAGGAATTAAAGTTCCCTTTACTAAAGGAATGAAAGTCATTGCCCAGCCAATACATATGAACAAATAACAGTAGCATCCATATCAGTAACTCCAATGATTTCAAATAAAACGTATATCTGTCAGCAATCTGTTCACTTTTTTCAGGTGGCAGAGTTTGGGCTGGTAAAGATAGTCAAAAAAACACTAAGCCTAATACTGTTAGGATATCCATAAGTCCTAGTTTCATAAATCAAACCCGTGCATGTAAATACACAAGACCGACAAGACTTTTATGGTCAAGCTTCCTATCACAGATAAGAATTGTAATTGTTAAATGCAATGTATCCAAGATTTGAGAAAAAGGCCATGTAGGAGAAATCAGAAATATATTGACAGAATTGCATAAAGATGTTTTATGTATTCACTACAGGATGAGACAAGCATGAAAGTGCAGGATTCCTGTATAATAATACCCACAAAAAACAATAGCACTTCATGAATGTACCTTCTGGCAGACTGCAAATGCAGCCTGTTCAGGAGTCATATTGTCAAATGGTGTCAATGCAGTCAAAAGCTCCCACAGGACTATGCCAAAACTGTAAACATCAACTTTCTTTGTTTGATGTTTTTCTTTCATCATTTCGGGCGCCATCCAACGATAAGTACCTGTGAATCCCTTTGCACTGCCACACTGAGATTCCAAGCATGAGATTCCAAAATCTACTACTTTCACACACATATCTTCACCAAGCAATAAATTTTCTGATTTGAGATCCCTGTGAAGTATTCCCTGAGAATGAAGATATTGCATCCCATGTGCAACGTCAAGGGCCAACTTCATAACCAGGTCCACAGGAAGTGAATATGGCTCCTGCTGATGGAGGTATTTTCTCAGAGATCCCCCAGCCAAGTACTCAGTGATGATACAGAATACAGGGTTTCTTTTACATGCTGCAACAAACTGCATGAACAAAGTGGAGAAATACAGAGGTCAAATAAATAATCAAATAGGAAGGTTCAGCTCCACAAATCTACTGAAAATTAAGCATTCATGAACTCAAAATAAAATGCAGCCGACTAGCTGATTCACCAATTCTGCAAGTGTTTTCAGCAATTGCCAAGAGGATTTTGGGTGGGTGTTTGAATGTGTGACACTACCTCTATCCACAATGTGTGTCATGTTAAATAATAAAGGAAGAAGCCAGTGTAAAATTGAACATGTTGATAGCAAAAAGGTTTGAGATATCAAAAAATCGTACTTTTTGCCTATCGATTATCAAGGGTGAGGAAATTCTGCACTTAATGGAATATATTTGTTAGTACGAAAATTTTCCCTCTCATGAAATATTGAACATTGCCATCTTATAACAGATCTCTGGATTGCGTGTAATACCTATGGGTGGAAAATATCTTTTACACAGTACAGGGCAGTCTGAACCAAGATTTCAGATGGATGGTGCACCCAAACTTGAAGTTCTTTTACAACATCTTCAATGGCCAGTGACTAGTATCCATAGAGGCATTCAGCATGTGAATTATGATCATCTATAATGAACTGTAACCAGATTCAAGCTGAAAGTTTGCAATTTTAATCTGACCAGCACCCACAGCACACTTATAAGTTGCACCAGAATTCTCTACTACATACCAAAGAGTATAAAACTTTATTGAATCCAACTCAATGGAGATCATTGTTGCTTCCTCTTGCGGTCTAATTGGAACCAAGTAGTAGGGTAACATGTTGAAAAGTTATCATATATAGGATTAAGCAGGTTAACCAACCATGCGATTAAAAAAAACGCAATGTCATATCTTTATAAGCAAAAGTAGTTGTGGTCCCCAATTAAAGGCTCATCCTTGAGTAGAAGAATGTCTCTTTCTTGTGAATATATACTTCCAGTTCTCTCTTAAATGCAATTCCAAAACCAACAAATTTAGCAGGAAGTTTCCTGAGCATATAACACTTATCATCAAATGCCAAACATAATGGAAACAGTTGAAACATCTACTTCACTTGAGCATTTTGATGACCATTCAGTAATGCTGTGTTTGGAATCCCAAAGGAGAGTGAAAAGAGAATTTCTTTTTTATAATCTTGTATCTCTACTCGTACTAATAACTAAATATATGATGTAATTTTATATTTTTTTTCTTTGCTTTTTACTCACCAAATTCATGATTCAAACACAGCGTAATGAAAAGAACGCAAACAACTTACAAGTCTCTCTCATATGTACAAGAAGCACATGATCACTCTATTCTATTGTATAAAACCAGTTTCGTGCATAAAAGATTTAGACTAATAATCATTCCATGGAGAAAGCAGAACTTACTGTGATGATATTAGGATGCTCCAACCGAAACAGCAAAGCGACCTCCGAAGTGAACTGCTTCTCCAGCAAAGCAGCCAAGTCTCCATCCTCCTCAGGCTGACTTATGAGCTTAATTGCCACATCCCTCTGCTTATATATTCCCCTGTAAATTCTGCTATGCCGTCCAGACGCAAATTTATAGCCTATAAATAGCTGCGACATATCCGCGCTCCATTCTTCCTCTCCCTCCCCTTTAATCTCTGCACCAGACGACACCAAGTACTTCGACCACGAAACCGCTCGCTTGTATTCTCCGAGAGAGAGTCGCCTCTCGAGCTTAACACTGTTGGAAATTTGGTTAAACCAGTGAAACTTCTTCATGGATCAACGCGAGAACTTGACTAAATCATCAAACGTAAATCAATTACACCTGTCGAACCAAATGCATATTCCAAAAGCCCCAATTGTGCATGACCTTCATAAATTATGCGTAATAATCAAACTTTCGGATGTCAAGTCTCTCCTCATTCAACATTTCGAAGATCTTCAGCGGTCGTGCACTCGAACCAGCACATCATAAATCAACTCACCGATGTGAATCGAGTGCTCATAAGCCTCATAAACAGCCACAAATTCGAAGGACGAAACACTATTTGCTCAGCGAACCTGCTAGCTAACATCACCACATTCGCGAGAGTAAAAGTAAATATATATGTATCTATCTACACATCTACATATACAAATTATAAACTTATACATGTATATTCAGGCCCCAAATCTATAGTTTGAAATAAGAGGTTGGGACGAAATGAGTAAAGAATCAAGCAGCATCGCCATTTTGAATACCGATTTCGGCTCAAAAGGCGAAGTTCTTTTTCTAGACAAAGCTCTGGAAGTTACGTCAAGCGAGTTGCAGAGAAAAGTTCTCGAAAGTACGTTCAGGGACAGAGAGCAAGGGAGATAAAGTTAGGGCTTGAAACTCGGAAGACGATGAGAGAGAGAGAGAGAGAGAGAGAGAGAGAGATTTTCTGGTGGTGCAGTGCAAGCATAGGCAGGAGCTGGCGGTTCTCTCTCTCGTCTCTACACTCATAACGTGCGAAGATCGACTCCTGAGGGGACAAGCTACTTATTTCTTCTGCAGTTTGCCCCTCATATTCCAGTTAAATATCAGAAATACCATCATATTTTCTTAATTCCAATCCTTTGCAATTTTACATTAACCAATATCCACCTACTATTTTTCTGTTAACTATTTAAACCCTCATCGATTACTCTAAAACACAAATAATTTACAAAAAACATAAATAATCTAGTTCAAGAGCGCAAAGCATATGGCAAACCTATGTCTCGTTCGTGTATAATAATTTCCAACCCGAGTTTTATGCGAAGGATGTATAATGATATTTTTTGCATAACAAATTCAACATGTCTTTTCTTTTCTTTTTTTTCAATATATTAGATTGTAGTGTTAATAATCATAATATGATAGACAACGCACTTGAAACGATTGTTATCGAATTTGAAATTCCTTGCACCGAACATATTTATCCTTTCACTTGAATCCATCATATTAATTGTAAGTCTCATATTATAAAGGTGTTAAAAACAAAAACAAAAAAACTTCTACCTAAAGATTTTCCCCTCAATGGTAGGAGGGATAGATTGGTAAATTTACACAGAAGAAGCGCGTGTAGGTGGAGGGCCAGAAGGGCATGAGCCAAATTGACAGCAGAAACAGGCCGTGCGTTGTAGCGAGAGAGGTGGGGGATGGGGCCAAAGTGGGACCCACACTCGCTGTGAGATATCCGTGGGGGGTGGTTGTTGTGTCGGACAGTGCCGTATGGCCCTTCCGTATACGGTCTCTCTCTCTCTCTCCCTCTCCTCTATTTCACCACAATTGAGGCAAGAAAGAGAGAGAAAAAGTTACATTCGGATCAGCGCAATGTCATTACGTTTTTATTCCCCTCATCTACTGTTGTGGCGCGTAAAAACACGCGCCGCCTCAATTGGAATGGAAACGGATCATCACCAGCCCACCCACCCAACAAAGAGCCGGCATAGTGGCTTGGGTTGGTCGGGTCAAGTCGTATGGGTCCACCCGTAAAATGCCAAAACGAATTACTAGAATTTTTTTTTTTAAAATAATGAGAAGGTCAGCTTTGATATATATGATAACAACTTTAGTAGTGTTTTAAAATAATTGATTGATTGCTTAATCATTTTATTCTTTACAATGGGAGATTGTTTATGAAAGAAAATGCTATTCTTTTATAAAATTTAAACATAAATTCTCATTTAATTATGTGCTAATAAATTTTTTTGTAATTATGAGCTATTAGGACGAGTGTTTTAAAATAAGAGACTTTCATTTAATCATATTATTTTATATAAAAAAATTCAATACAGTCTTCCTCGTTATATAGTATGATCCTTAATAAATATGTCAAAAAAAAAAAAGTTAAGCAGATATAAGAAGACCATTATATTTAATAATATGTAAATACTATGTAAATATTTTCAATGTTTTATGCATACATGTAAATATTGAGCCAGTTGAATAATGAGTTATTCATAAAATTAGCGAATTTCAAAATGTGTTTAAATTTAATTTATTTACTTAACTAGTCAATTTTGAATGAACTTTTAATTGGGCAAAACATGAGTTAGGTTTATAACCCTATTAGTACATCATCAATGTATGTTATAAAAATGGAGAATATTAGCAACTCATCTTTATTAGTACATCATCAAAGTATATGCAAAGATAATTATATTAGCAACTCATATTTATTTGTAAGATTAATTACGAACACAACCCTTAAACTCATCTTTCTACCATTCAATTTTCTTTCTTTTCAAAAAATAGAAGGAACTTAGCCCTCGTGATCCATATGTATAACCTCTTTGTTTCAACATTTTTGGCAACTAAGAAAACAACCCCGAATACATTTGATCTCATATTTTGTTTTTCTAAACCTTCATCAACTCAACTGAGGCAGACTAACCCCATACCACACTTGATTAGAAGTTCATCTGATATATGTATATATATATTGGGAACGTCTAGAAACAGTCTCGATTGTCCCTCACTCTCTAATTAATGTTCTCCACATTAATTGGATCTTATATGTGACCTCAATTGATGTACAGGTCATCAGCTGAAGAGTGAGTGATAGCTGCGGCTGTCCTTAACATTTTTCATATATATTATAGAAGTTAATTTGATATATTTAATTGTGCATACCAAATTTTAAATAACAAAAAATTCTTAAATTCGTAATCATCACGGCAATATTCATTACTATTATAAAAATTAATATAACTTCCGCGCAATTGTATTTGTCCGAAAGAAATAAAGTATCGTGGACCATACAGGGCGCTGGCAAGTGGGATCTTACACAAAAAAATAGACAATCAATAATTTTAATCATTTTGCATTTGTTAATTGTAGTAGTTAAGTTAATGTTTAGAGTGTAAACAGTTGATAGTCGGGTTTGTTTAGCACTCTAAGGTTGTGGGATTGGATTAGCGATCTATGTTCGGTTTTATATGGCATTTGATTTCTTAAAATGAGGGTGAAATAAGTTATTAGGTCATGCCTTTAATTCATAATGTATTCATTGAATTGAATAATCTTGAGAGAAAGGTGAGATAAGCAATTTGAAAATTCAGAATTTAAAACAAAATTATAAAATTATCTTCGTATTTGCAATCTGAAAATTTAATTTTTCAAATTTCTTTATTCTCTTTAGAGAATGTCTAGCATTAACCACGAGATGCTCAATAGCCCGCTGATGCATGTATGGCCCATCATCTGACCCTATGGCAAAGCTTTTAATCTAAATAACTAACAACCACTAAATCTGAGATCACTACACAAAGATTATCATAATACCGATTGTTTAACCAAATTGTTGTAAAATATGATGAGGGTTTTCGTGACCCTTGTCGTGTATCTAAGTAGGGCAGATCATCAATCACTTTTGTCTAATTCATATGATTA
This sequence comes from Euryodendron excelsum, assembly GCA_033060915.1. NCBI lineage: Eukaryota > Viridiplantae > Streptophyta > Magnoliopsida > Ericales > Pentaphylacaceae > Euryodendron > Euryodendron excelsum. The sequence goes on along the minus strand of CM065384.1, from coordinate 36,286,826 downwards.
TTATTATTATTAAACATTTTATTAAGTTGAGGACGTACGCGGATGATCAATCAAATAATTAACTATCGAATAATCATGTTGCTTGTGTCTAAAAAAAGTAATTAAATTCCACGAATCCACGTATGAGGAGGTACAGACCAATAATTTGTACCATATGGTCCATTTGTCATATTTAATAATCATGGTTTTGAAGACTATACGAAATTATGAATGACCAGCCTTAGGTGAAACGTCGTACCATTGTACCTTAATCCTAACTATTAAAAGTATTAGTTGGTAAAGACTTTCAATATCTCTGCTTTCAAGCCTCGCTATTTTCATTAAAAAAAAAAAAAACAACTAGCAGGTATCATGTAATTACATATAATAATAATTTGAAAGGGCATACCCAAGGCAAAAAAAACTCCCACTTTATAGTAGGGTCTATGAAAAAAAAAATCATTTAACACTTTTTTAAAATGTTTTTGAGTAATCTAAAATTGTATTTATTTTATAACGTTCTATGTGATTATTTTAGATTTTAGATAATTTGTAAGAAAGTAGATAGTGGAAAGGTTATGAAAAATCACCATTAATTAAGGAGGTAAAGACCTATATAAATGGGAAGCTTCACTTAGCCAAACCTCCAAATGAGTTGTAAATTTGTTTAGTGTAATAAAAAGCAACATTCTCACTAGACACAATGCCTCAATGTTGATGGGTTAAACACCAAAAGATAGTGGCGGAAAAAACAGAGGAGCATCTAACAACTTCTCCCAGTAAAAGTAGTAGGTAGACAATTTTGCCCCTACTTTTTTTTTTTTGGTCAAATATGCCAGTATTCAATTTGTGTATAGTTGCTCCTCGAGTTCTCGTATATTTAACTATCATTCATGTAATTTTTACACAATTTATATAGATGAGAGCCTATTCCGAACTTAAGAAAGTACGATTAACTATCATTTATATGCCAACTTTTATGAACTCAAGGAAGTAAGTGATCGAAAGTTTGATGGTTGAGTTTGGCCCAGATAAAATGGTCTGATAGAAAATATTTGTCAAAGTAGTCAAAAGTTGGACATTACGTCACGTAAATGGGAATTTTATGACCTCTCAAATCGGAGAGAGGGACTCAATCTCCCCCTATATGATAAAAAAAAAAAAAAAATCTACTTAATAAAAGCTGTATAAATCAAACTTACGATAGTTAAATATATTTAGCGCCGAGTGAATGTGTTCACAGTTGTTGGATTATGACATTTTTCAGGTCCAAATCTATGTCTAATACACGCATTAAAAGTTGATAATGATATGATTATAGATTTTTCTAAAGCCACTTAAAGCCGAAATAGAGGGATTGAGCTTGTCAATTTAATCTAGCAGGTTTATATTTGTTTTTTTAATCCTGACCAACTGGTGCAGGATTTAGCATAGGTTTAAATTTGGGTCCAAATAAGAATCCATGGGAGTGCACACCAGGCTTAATTAACACAAGATAGTGAACCTCAGTTTCGAAAAACACTTCGTGATTGGTAAATGGTAATATCACAACGACAACACGATACACATACACATACACATACATATACATATACATATACATATATCCAAGAGGGAACATGTTATTCGTTCATCAATACCCGAAGGGAAAAAAAAAAAAAATTTGGTTCCCACCATGAAAGAAAAAACAATGGTTTTTTTTAAAAAAATAATACAGTGGAATTGTTTCATATCCATAAGAGATCCAAACAACCTAACTCCTCACAAACTTTACAACCCCCGCTCTTCCTTCTTTCAGTATAATAAGGAGAAAAAAAAATGATGAAACCTATCACAATGTCTGCTACTGTACAATTTCACTCTTTCTTCCATACAAATTCTGATTGAGCATTCCCTCATGACTCAAAACTAATAGAAGTATGGACATGGTGAGGTGGCTGAGATCAGGGTGTACTGAGGTTGCAGAGGTTGTAGCCGGATATGAGAGCGCTGAGGGCAAAGGCAGCAAAAGCCAGGAAGGACATCCCAACAGATGCACTGGCCATCACTGTGAACTCGTCTTTCCCCCAGTTTGATACCCAGTCATCTACCCTGGTGGCTGCCGATGATGATGCCGATATCAGAAGATATGCCAGAATCTGCTATTTACATCAACAAACCAATAACAGCATACGTTGAGTAAGCAAACATGAAAACTTCAATTATACTATTAAATACCAATATTGGCTGCAAAAAGATAGGTCTGACACAAATAAACCAACTTTCTGCTGATTGGGATATATGCACAAAAGGCGCTACGTCACTTTCAAAATGCCAGTTTGAATGCCAAGGCAGCTAAAATGTAATGAGAGCGAGGATCAGATAATGTAAACACAGATTGACCATATGCATGCAGGTACGTACACATATCAAAGCCCAAAGGCAGGTTAGGGGGGCACCATGCCCTCAAATGGAATTCTGGAAAATGACACAAGGAGCCGATAATTGTTAAAGTTCAACCATTTGACAAGCTTCCACCTAAAGGCATTGAAGGACTTCCCAGTAGGAGGTTGTGGTCCTAGAGTAACTAGATACTCTTATCTTGGACCAGGCTGTGGAAACAAGAATAAAACCAATGAATGATTAAACCCAACCAGCACTAACTTCTAATGAAGCAGCACTGCAAGCAATGTCACACAGACAATCAAACCAAAGGGTGCGGTATATCATAAATGAAGAATGGACCCAGAACTGGGAGCTGCGAATGTGCTTCAATAGACAGACAGACTAGGACTTGAACGACCAACTTTATCAGAAAATATGCATCAGAAAAATGGAGATGAACAACAGGGCTCAGAAATCAGTAGATATGGTCCACCAAATAAGATGGTGTGCCAAATTCTTATATCTACTGCTTGATAAGGTTTAACCAATAAACTAAAATGAGACACTATGAATTTTTCTTCTTTATCACAAACTTTGGCATAAAAGAGACTTTATTCCACTCATACACGCATTTAGGTTAATCTTGTAGTACAGATTATAGTTCACAGACAGTTAATGAAACCAGCTACCTGGGGAAGGTCACAAATTTACTGAAACTGGTTCCTATATTATTCACCTATTTTTGGTAAAATCAAAGGTGTGCTCTGACACCCTGTTCTGACATGCTATTACAGTGACGTAATACCCTGAATCACATGGGGCACACCCTATGACCTCTAAAGCTGAATCATGACACACCAGTACTTGCTCATATGTCATGGAGGTGCGCATTACCATCATTAGAAATTGTAGATAGATAACGTAAAAAACATTTACTTGCCTGATCCATTGCAAAATCAAAGTAATAACGAAGGTGGTGAAAGAAGATGTGTTTCCCAGTGATCAAATTGTAGGCTAGATCGCATGCTTGAAACCCTGAATACACAAATCCAATAACAGTGACGGCCACACAATACCTGTCATGAAATAAGGTCCATCATTACATTAAAAGGTAAGAGAGAAGAAAGGATGGGTGAATAGCAAACATATTAAAAAACAACTAAAAGAAAATTGTTTATCATGTACATTAAACGAGAAAAATTATGACTGCATGCAAATTTTTAGTATTTAATGTTCCAGTAGACAGTAGAGAGGGAGTGCAGTTGCTTTGCACTAATGAATCATCTGACAATTATCCTTCTCCTTTTTTTTTTTTTTTTTTGAGAGAACGATTTTCAAGTACAGAATATAAACGGTTTGGGCCAAGATTTCAATACTGATATAACAGAAAATTAGCATTAGCATCAGGCAAGAACATTGCCTTAATACAGGAAAAAATAATGATGATGACTTTCTAATGATTTGTAAGAGAGTATTTTTGTGAATTTCTGATTTTCCATACTTAGGATGTCAATGTCAGGAGCATTGGAAAAGATCAAAGGTCCGTCTTCTACACCTTTTGAGACTAATAGAACACTTGTTCTTTGGCCAAAAGAATTGAAAACATGCAATTACAATATTCTAAGAAGCATAGACACAACGCAACACGGACACGTGGTTATGACGATTTTCAAAGATTTTAGGACACGACATGCAAGCACACAGCAAAAATATTAATTTTATTCATTTTTATGTGTTATATAAAAATATTTTACTCAAAGATAACGAAAAAATTACAAGACCACACTAATTAAAATTAAAAATTATGTTTTTCTACAGCAGAAATATTTAATTCAACTTACTCAAGAAAGTTTGTGGGTGAATTCATATGTCAATGAAAAGAAAATTTCAAAAACTAGGAGAATTTAAACTATCTATACAAATGTTACCTGGAATGCAGATCATTCAAGTACGTGAAACGGAAATGGAAACGGGAACAGGAATGGGAACATGGTACTCCACATCCTCTAACATATGGTATGACATAAGTAGACTTGTATAAATTAAACTATCAAAATTTTAAGTACTTCTAGAGCAATTTTCTTATACAATTAGACATTATATAAAATTTAGTCTATTTTTTTCAAATTAATCATCTGGAAGTAGGTTTCTTGGAGCATTACGGCTATATTTTTGCATATTATTCTGCAAAACTCCATTCTCCCTAAATTTTTGTTCATTATTCATGTATTTTTTCTTCGTTAGATGACCTTTAAGAAAATAATAAGAAAAAATATTGGGATCGCATTGGATAGATTTGGATCACTAAATTCATTGTTTTGGAACATAAGTGTACCATGTTTTGGTGCTCTGTTCCAAAAAACGTAAATGGCTACAGTATTAAAGTATTTCGGTAACACTAATCTATATACTATTAGAAAGCAAACCGTTCTATTTAGTGAAGCCTGTTTACTAAAGTCTTTTTTGAAGTCTGTCACAATTGTAGTCTCTCAAAACACCCACACCCTATTATATGGAGTTAATGAGGTCAATCAGGGTTAGTGGGAGTCAGTGGGAATTACAATTGTAGTTTCCTAAAATACTCTCACCGTGTTAAGTTATCGGGTTAGCGGGCATAGTGGAATTTATGGATACACACGTTATGTGTGCCACCACTTTTAGGGCTCTAAGGGAGAGAACAAAATTTGTTTGGAATCAAAGTATTGTGGCTGATGATGCTAGACTTCAAAGGCTATGTGCTCAGGGTCCTTGGGCTATTGAACCCTGCTCCACAATATCAATATGATCCTAGGTAACTTTCAAATCACTGCAAAGCCGATAGAGTGCCAGACTACTTCAAGTGGTGAACATTGAAAGGGGAAGGATATGATTTGGCCTAACTGAATGCTTCATCCAGTCATACTATGGGAAAACACACTATTTGGTGTGTTGAAGCTCTGTCGCAATTTTGTATTCCTGTAACGGCCCTCAACTATCTATTAACTCAATTGTTCTATTTAAGATTTATATGTATTCCTATAATAGCCCTCAACCACCAATTAATTCAATTGTTGTATTTAAGATAAATATGTAGAATTTATATGCCTTCTTGAAACCACCACTTGCACATACCTGATTATGTGATAATTGTCTAACCCTATTTTGGTAATTGTCACATAAGTGGTGGTCACATGCGTATACACATGCACCAACGTATAGTATATATCTATGTTACCTAAAACACGGATCGCTTAGGTATGTGGCACGGAAACGGAAACGTGGTACGCTACATGTTCTAAAACATGATATGCTAGAGGTTGGCTTGTATAGAGAAGAAAAAATAAAAGAATAAATAATTAATCATCCAAAAACACATTTTTAGAAGGATATACGACTTTTTTTTTCATATTATTATCCCAAAACTCCATTCTCTCTAGATTTTCATTCATTATACTTGAATTTTATCCTCATTAGGCAACCTTTAAAAGAATAAATAAATAAAAAGTTTAAGATTGCATTGGGTCACTAAATTTAGTGTTTTGGAATGTAAGTGTACCATATTTAGGAACGGCCTTCCAAGAACATAATTCTCTAAGCTATTAAAGTATTATGGTAACATAGGTATATATACATACACACACATATAAAACTTGTTTGCACAGAAAGTGCAACCTGAGATAATAAACGTTTATTGGTTTTTAACCAAAATGGGGGATGGAAAGAGAAGGGAAAAGAAAACAACATAATCACTCCAGTACATGCAGTCTAAATCATAATTCAGGAATAAGTCCAAACCAATTGCCATAATTCATAATATGTAGTATCATATAATATATTAGAGCAAAGCTCTACAGGGGTGCCCTCATCTTCCATGTTATGAGCCATTTCATTTAAAAGCACATTTTATTACCATAAGTTTTGTCCATGTAATTCGCCCAAGATTAAAATAAGAAATATATATTCAACCGAAACATTGTTCCCATTTTATACAGCAGTTAACACAAATCGAGGAAGTTATGCCACCAATAGAACTTTAAGCTTTTTGGTGCGTACAACTGGTTATGCATTTAGACATACAACTCAGGTGAAAGGGCTCTTAAATGATTCCTCGTTGGGCAAAAGAAATGCCACAACTTACGACCTTGAAGCAAGCCATTCAATTTATAGACTTCCCGTAATATAAACTCTCCTCGAATTTGTTTAACATAAAATGTGTTGGAAGAAATTCAAGCTTTCAGCCATGGATTTCAATTTTTATATTGACTGGGGATCCTCATCCAACCATGAATTTACACCAATCACGGGAGAACCCAAATGTCTATTATTTTTAACTGACTTTGGCTACATCTAACCTACTTGAACAAGTCTAGAGTCTATTCATCTTGGAATTACAGAGGATTAATTTTTTAGAGTTACAAAAAATCATAAACACCCAAATTTCAGACCAATTCTAGACCAAAGATTAGAATCGCAGTTTAAACTCAATGAATTCAACTTCCAGAAGTATATAGGGGTTCATTTTGTCTTTTTTTTTTTCTGGAATTTTCAATGAAATTAAAGAATAAAAATTGAAAATTAGGGCACTACAACCAGTTGATGCACTGGAACCCCAATCGGAAGAAATAATAACCGCAAGAAAAAATAACCAAAAGAAACTAGAAAAACATAACGAAAAAAGCCCAACTCTTTATTTCAGAGAATTATATCCTATTTCGAGTGATCACTATGTAACATACAACTATCTATACAATATGGAAAAGAGAGAGAGGAGTTAAGAGATCAAACCTGTATTCCTTGTAGCGATCAAAGGAGTCTCCACTCCATCCCTGAGTTTTATCAGCGGCCATAACCGAGAACGAAATTAAGCACAGTATAACCTCGCAAACCCTAAACCCCAACTCCGCCCTTTTCACCATCATCTCCCTCTTCGACTTCCGCAGTATCGCCGTCACCGCCGCCCTCGACCTCCTCTCCCCTCCCACACCATACTCCATGTCACCATCACCACCGCTGACACGATAACCCTCCCTTCCCCCGGCGGGCCCCACCTTCGTCACCCCTGCCGCCGCGTCCTCCTTCACCGCCCGGTTGAACACCACCACCGGAGATGGCGCTTTCGCCGCCGGCTTGTTCACGCTCTCGGGTTTCTGCTTCTGGTAGTGGTTGGGAGATCCGAGGGACGAGTAGTGCTTGTCGACGGCGACAATAGCCTTGGACAGCGGGGACTTGTCGGGCGTCGGTTCCGGATCGTCGGAACGGAGCGGGGATTCCGATCGGAGTGGGGAGTGGAATGAATCGAACTGGGACTCGGTGTCCGACATTGATCTGTTGCTCTTGTTGCTGAGGCTGTTTTGGCGGTTTTCCATTTTATTTTCTCTCGGGTTCCTCTCTTACGCGTGTTTGCCAGAAAGAAACGAAAAGCAGAGTGATAGGAAGGAAAAGATTTGTTTGGGACTTCGGGAAAGAAAATGAAAGAAAGTGTAGAGAAACCATGAGACTTTTATAGCGTGTTGGTTTGAATAGAACGCACTGTTGAAGACAAACTACCTGGCATATGATGATAGGGCAATGCCAGGGGCAGCCGCTTTGTCAGTTGCGGATGCACCGACTATCGCTTCCCAACTTGTTACACGTGTAATCCACTAACACTTGGTAACCGAGAACCGAAACACTCGGTTACCAAATACAATTGAATAGGATGTTTAAAACTTTAAAAGTGGACCCCACAACCAAAATAAAAAAAAATTTGACAAAGTGATTAGCTGCTTCTACCCGCTGAACCACCAATACCTCTCTACGAGAATAGCCATCTCTCTGCCCCTTCTCTCACTACACCCACCCATCAACTCATCTCTCTCCTCCTCCTCCTCCTCCTCCTCCTCCTCTCTCTCTCTCTCTCTCTCTCTGACATTATATCGAAATTACTGGCTAACACGTCATGGCCGGCCATCCTCACAGCTCTTCCACTCTCACAAGAGCTACTTGTTCTCTGACAAAATCATGGGTACATGTTCAACAGTACTCCATTATTACCTTCTCTCTCGTATGTAAAATTACAAACTCAGCAAAAGGAAAAAAGACACCACCATAACCATATAGCCCATCACCACTCCAACTCCCTCTCTCTTGAAATGAAGGTTTTCTCTAGAAGCTTCTCACAAATTTCTCTCTCTCTCTCTCTCTCTAAAACACCTGCCGCCACCAACACCATCCGTGTTCATTTTTAGCCATACCAACCTCTCTTTCTCTCTCTACGCATAACGGAAGCACCTGCAAGACTGAGAACCATCATATTGCCAGGCACCATCTCACCCCTCTTTCTCACTCTAGAGACCCACCAACCTCCCACGTTCTCACTCTACCATATAATCTTTCTTTTTTCGTGGCTTCGTGGAAGTTGCAAGGACACAACGTTAGTTCACAAGTCTCAAAGGAACACCATTAAACTTAAAATGGACCAGTAACCAAAAGCAACCTAGATCACGATTTCTTTTCCTTTGGGTCGTGCTTTGTTAAAACCGTGTCTTTTCTGGTCTTGATTGCCCAGCGATCACCCTTGGGATACATTTTGGACCCTAAGTACTTCCCAGCACAACGAATCAAATTTGGGTTTCAGTTAGTTTTGATTTTTTTTTTTTTTTTGCCTTTTGCGCCATTAATAAAAACTCTGCCTATGTAACTGTTTGTTTGCTACACTGAAAAGAAAGAAGTAGCTCCGGCGAGAAAAGAGTCGCCGGCGAAGGAGAGGGTCGTTGGGATATGTACCAGTTTGTTTGCTAGTTGGCCTTTTGAAATAAAATAAAATAAAAGTCATTATTCTATTCTCATTTTCATTGTTTCTCAAATCGGTTGCCTGTGAATGCTTTAAAGAAAAGGGACACATGTAAATCTTTTGTAGCGGCTGTGTGAAGTGATTGAGTGGCCTACCCTAGCATTGCCCATGGTGATATGAAGTGTGAACTGGTAGGGAGAATTCATTTAATGAAAGAGTGACCAGCAAAATATGATGGTCCAGCAATCATTTTTTGACACGCGGAAAAAAAACTCAATTTAATCTACGTGGCGGTTAAACCTGTTCCCGACCGGTTGCGTAGGTGACTGATTATGCAGACAATTGGAACTCATGCAAAGATTCTCAGTGAATCTTTTGCCAAGGATTCGTTACTTGATGTAATCATTTAAGGCAACTAAAGATACGGCGTCGTTGCTATTCATGTCTCTCTTAAAGTTTGTTTGTTTGCTATTTCCCAGTTTAGTTTTGTAAAAGAAAAAAAAAGAAGAAAAAAAAAAAGAAAAAGACATAGATTGATTTTTAAAAAAAATTATTTTTTTTATTTTTTCATTTTTTTTCTTTCCTTTTCATTCTCCAAATTCCAAATAAGCTGTTACTTTTATGACAACGTGTTGTATTTTTACATTGTCAATAAATTCAAATTTATTTTATTATAATAATAATGATAAGATATAAAGTAATTTTTTCGTGCTGAAAACGTGCAAGGAGGATTTGGAAGAAGATTTAAAATTGAATTGAATTGAAATGTGGAGCGAAGGAGTTGGCCTAACTTGCTCATCATCAGGGTTCAAGCTCTGGTCCCTTTCCAGACTTCTGCCTATTTGTAACAAAGAAGAAAAAAAAAGAATTGAGATGTGACAACTTTTCCTCTAAATAAATGAGGCAGATAATATGTCTACATAGTACATGGATATACATTATAATGTTATTTTCAAAATGACTTGGCTTTCCAAGCTGATTTGCAAAATTCTACTTTTTGTCACTGTCAGGGCAAGTTTCCATGGCTCTATGGCAATGGTGGTGCCATCCCTTTAATTCTCTTTTTTATTTATTTTTATGTGTTACAGGGTTTTCAAGCCTTCAAGTTACTACTACTTCCTTGAGTTTGTGTAAAATTGCTTTCCACGCAAATCATATAAATTTTATGCAACTATGTTTTATTATAGTTGATTTTTTTTTGAAAAATTTAAACTAATTTGTGTGAAGAGCCAAACGCAGCTTAGAAAAAAGCAAAACAAAAAAAAAAGGGAAGTAGAAAACATTAGTCAAAGCAAACAAAGGGAACTCTATGAAATGGCCTTATTCTTTGAGAAAAATTTGAAGGAAATCATTATGCACAAAGCTTAAAAAGTATCAAATAACGTGACAGTGATATTTTTATTACAACAAAAAACATATGATGATCATTTTCAATAATCGAATGGAGTCAAGTGAGCCATCTAAATCCAGATTACATATTCTGAAATTCCATGTGTAGCATTTTTTAAATAGGAATCCACATCCATCGTTGTTTTTCATTGAGATTTTTGATGCGACAAAGCTTAAAAAGTATCAAATGATGCAATAGTGGCATTTTTGTTATAACGAAAAACGTCATATGATCATTTTCAAGAATCGAATGGAGTCGAGTGAGCCATCTGAATCCAAATTACAGATTCTGAAATTCTATGTGTAGCATTTTTCAAATAGGAATCCATATCCATCGTTGTTTTCCATTAACATCCTCCAAAATCGGATTCCGTTCTTGTGTCCCAAACTCCATTTCCCATTCTTGGCTTCGAATTCCCTTCTAAACAGCTAAAAGAGAGAACCTGAGGCAATGCAAAGAGCATCCATTGCTGTCCTTGCTGGAGCTACAGCACATAATGTGCAATCCAAGAGATTTCAATTAGATTTGGTAATCTTTCTGCACAAACAGTACCCAATGAAGTAAGAATCACAAACACAACACTAACACACAGATTGCATGCGAAAAAAAGGGAGAACAGGGAGAAAAAACAAACAGAGGCAAAGACCCTGTTAAGCAAATCAATGGAGCTAGGTAAGGCATAATGATGAAGCAACTAGTGCTTTAAGGTATCTTTGAAGATGAGCTTTCTCTAGCAAAAGTAAAGGCACATATTCTCTCAACTTTTATTTTTGTCCAGCACCCAATGGTCCTCTATTCCTAAAGAACAACTTAAAAAGAAAGAAGAAAAGCATCACATTCCACTCGCTCATGAATTTTTATTCAACCTGGTATGGCTTAATAGCAGAAAGGAATCACCAAAAATTTTGCTTTCTACCTCACCAAAGCACAAAGAAGTTCTGCTCAATATCAATTGCCTTTAATGCTTAGATAAAAAGCGCAAAAGGCAGAGGTGTTTCGCCTTTTGCTTTGTAGAACTGTAAGAAATGTCGCTCTCTGCTTTTCATTGGGAATTTGGCTTTTCTTTTTTATATCCATGACCTTTATTGCCATACCAATTATTTGAGCATCACACCAATGTAGAACTGGGCTTCCCACTCACTCACTCTAGATGGTATATAAATGAACAGGAATCTGCAACAAATTCTAAACATGACATGTCCTAAATTCATCCAATCAAGAATATCGTGCTGCTGACCATCCTCAAGACAACTTCCCATCAAAAAGCTCGGCTCATATGTATCATCTATTTTTGAAATTTATACAGGTACTACTTAGAAATGCTCATAGACCATTATATTAAATCAGAGGTAAAGGAGCTAAGAAAAAACATAAAACCTTGAACAAAATAACCCTTCAAAAACATTGCAGCTGATCCACTGCACCCTTTTGTATTTTTTTCATTCAAAATCTTTCAAAAGAACACTTCAGCGTGGAATGTATAAAAAGGAAAATGAAATGGAAAATAAATAACCAAAAAAAGGACAGGTGCATGCTAGTTACATTGTAGGGTGAAACTGCCTCCTCTGCTCAAAGAAAACAAGAAATATCTTCTCTTCTCAAAATCAATCCATATGCAAGGGGTACCAGAGTACCGCAAAGTGACTCAGTCTGGTAGTTTCAAGCGGTTGAATAGAACTAGGAAACTCTGCTCAGGTACAACATAAAGGAAACCAAGATCTGCTCCTCTGACATATGGTCCCATGCCCTGCATGAAACCACAATTGGAAAATATATTGATTCAAAAACTTGTGTCAAAATCAAAAGGAGGGTTTCATGCTGTCAGGCTTTCATAATTCATTACCTTCCCATTGAGTTGGAGGAGTTCACCATCAACCCACTTTGGATTTCGGAATCCAAATTCTGCTATCCTTCCTTGACCTTTATAGCTTGCAACCTGGAATAGAAAAGCTATCGGAGTCAGTTACATATCTGAAATTTGCAAACCAACCATGTTGGAAGAATCGAACATGAAGACATTGTTCATTCAATGCATTTGAATTTAAGAGCATATAACTTAGCAACTCCAGTAACCATTCTGAAACACTTTCTCTAAATTTCCGGACGGTATTTGACGGGTATTTTCTGAGATGAATACAATAGGTGTCAATATCCAACATGGATATGAGGTGTCCAACTGGCCCCACAAATATGCCATAACCTCCAGAGAACTTGGTCTAACGAGAAAGATGCATTTCCTTGAAATTTGAGAAACTGGGATAAAGCTTCCAAGAAATATTTGCAAAAACACTGAAGCAAACATACTGCGAAGTCTAGAGAAAATTGTACGACTCTTCAAAACATTTAGCAGATGCCAGGAAAAATTACATGAGTTGCACACTCTTCAAAACATTTGGGAGATGTCAGGAAAAATTACATGAGATGCGTTCTGATTTTGTTATATCTTCCTTTATTTTTGAAACCTAATTTTCCTAAAAACAGAACTCTCATAGATTTCTCTTCTTATAACCTGATGCTTATACAAATACCACCATGCATCTTTTCAAGTGCTCCACATGATCAAAGTTCTTCAACTTCAATTAATTTCAAATCATTTATCATCTCCTATTTCCTGTGGTATTCTTTTAAACCATTTTACTCATTTCCAGTATCGCCTTTGGATAACTATTAGAAAATCACATGCACACATTGAACCTATGTGTATGTATGTTAGCATATAGGTTGTGGTTGTCTCTCGCTTGAGAGATTTGTGCGCCCTTTTGGGATGAGTTGTGATCCTCATTGTAAAATCTCCTTTTTGGTAATAAGATTCAGTACTTACCAAAAAGAATAAAAGTGGTGACATGCGTGTGTCTAGTTAGCAAACATGTATGTACATTACTTGTTTGTTGTGTGTGTAACGCACATGTACAGTGCACTAGCAGTTACGTGGTGTTGAAGGAGGCTAGGATGTGCTATTTTTCAGTACATAACCTGAAATGAATGATGAAGTAAAGGTAGCACATATATTCCTACTTTCAGCAAATGACACGGCATATGTTAATTGACTTTCAAGTCTCCTCCAAAAGCAAAGTACTTATGATTTCTGTATAGCGAATCCTCTAAAAGAATATTCAAGAATCTAATTCTCCAGACACCAGGTTCAGGAAAACTTGAAGTACATTGATCACTGAGTTTCGTATAAACATGCCCCATCCACACAGACATACAGGAGTGATAGAGAGGTATAAATCGAAATGCAAATGTAATTACCACTCCTAATTCATCTGGATACAACCCCCGGTTGGAGGTGCGATTCCCTTTCCCAATTTTTGCACGGAAGGTAACCTGAAGAACCAGAAGTTATATTGGTTAGCATACAAATAATTTGCATTACACACTTTCATATATATATATAATTTTCTTTAAGCTATATACAAGGGAAGGGGGAAGTCGAAAACAGTAGAGCCAAGAGTACTACTGCACAATCCAAGGGTGACATTACCCTTTCAAGAGTTAGGCCATTACCACGCATACACATTAAACACACGAGAGCATATAATATACAAGCCAATAGAATTATGGGAAAAGAGTAAATGCCATGTACCTGGCCCGCAGGAACATTTAGATCTCCTGTTAGCTTTACTGCCTCAACATACTCAAAGAACTCAACATCTGAAGATTTGTCAGCATCATCTGTACTATTCCAATTACCATATCTACGCCTCAACTGAACCACCTCAGTGCCATAAGGGCCAAATGCACCGACATATAGGCCTACACTCCAACCAGCATATTTTGTCCATAACGATAATATTATTGCTTGAATTGAATGTGTGTGTGTGTGCAGGGACGAAGCTAGGAATTTGTCTTTTGGGGGGGGGGGGGGGGGGGGGGGGGGGGGGGGGGGGGGGGGGTTTGTAAAATAACAGCTCTATAAAAAAAATTTCAACTAATAATCAAGCTACATTTTATGTACCAAATTTTTTTTTTACAACATTGGTTTACACTCCACTCCACTCCTCTCCTGACAAAAATTGAGCTGTGTTCTTTTCTCCAAATTTTACCCAAAATCTCAATAATTGGGTACGGGTAAGCATAGGAATTGGACCACAGTCAAAACATATCATAAACAAAAAAAAAAAAAACCCAAATAACAACAAAAATGGACCACAATATATAAAATTATACAAGAAAAATGTCATTTTATTATGAAAACTTTTTATGACCTTGATTCTACACTAAATATAATATTTTTTAAAATTGGAGGGGGCCACTTTACAATGTTAAAAAAATTTTGCCTTAATTTTTACTATACCTAATGGGGTTGTTTGACTATTAGAGGGGGCCATGGCCCCTTTATTCAATACATGGCTTCGTCTCTGTGTGTGTGTGTGCGTGTGTGTGTGTGTGAGAGAGAGAGAGAGAGAGAGAGAGAGAGAGAGAACTCACCATCAAAAGGATCCAAATCACCTTCAGATGTAGTAATTCGACTAAAAGTTGTATACTCAGATAATCTGTCTCGTTTCTGAGCCTGACTAACAGCAAGTTTGACTATTTCACGCACATCTCTAGAAACCTATGACAATCACAGCAATCAATCAATTTAGTATTGCCAAAAGCATTCCCAATGTGGCAATCAAAAGGCAACCTTTACACAAAAGAAGAGGGGCGGAAAAAATCATCCACACTTTTCACAGTTTTAACGGTTTTCATATGTGAACTTTCCCCTAACACAAAAGTTTTGATATTCCCTCCTAGATGAAATTCCGGTGTTTCCTTCTGATGTGGAACAAGATGCAATTTATGGTGAAACCAAATTTCGAAACCTATTGGTTGAATATGCAATCCCATATAACCAAGATGAAATTCCATCCAGGAAGTATTTCTCCACTTTCCAACAGAAAAGAAATGAAAACCTGGGTCCTCTATGCTTCAAGCTATTCTTTTTTACACGTATATCCAATTCAAGAGGTCACTGGTTAAATAAAATTACACACACAGGCAGATATTGCAATTTAATCAGACTGCATTTCCAAGTTTCATTTTCCTGAATCAATATACTAAGATCCCGTTCAGTTGTCCTAGCAATGTGAATGGGACAAATCTAAAATTAATTCCTTTACAAATTATATAATTAGATTTTTTGGTTGTGAAAATGAAACAGCTAAACTATCTACAAAATTACTTTCTTTATGAAAATGAAATTTTGTCATTTCTTTTATGATAAAGAAAACCTTATGGAAAATTGAGAGGTTCAAAGTTGTTCTGTTAGATGCTTAAAATATTTCAATTAACTCATTTACAAATTACCAGATTTTAAATTATTTATTTCAAAATGGAATGATTCAATTGCACAGCCAAATAAGTCCCAAGTCAATATATATCTCACCTTTGAAGATACCTTATCAGAACCCCAAAACACCTTGGCAACATCAGGGGGCATGAGTTCAGAAACACCTTTAGCTGCTATAGCTGCCACTTTGACCTTAGACTCCATACTTTCTTCACTCTCGTGATCTTGGCTTCTTGCAGGAACATGAAGCACAAATGAATCTCTCTCCATATCTTTAATTTCAGCTGGCAGGCGCAGATACTCATCCTTAGTAGAAGTATCTTCTTTATTATGTAAAATACCCCCAATAAAAACTTTTGTATCTAAATTCTTCCCATCTTCTGTTGTGTCGTTACCCTCTCCTAGAGCAACCCGGTCAGGCTGAATATCATCCAAATTACTGGCTTCATCATCAGAATCCTCACCAGGCATTGTATTCTCGTCATCTTCTTGCATTAACTGCTTCACAGCATCAGCGTCCTCTATAACTTCTTCAGTGACATTAATTTCCATCACTTTTAATTTCAATTCTGGAATTTTTTCTTTTAGAAAATTTAACACACTTGTTATCCCTTCCTCAGTTGCTCCCTCAACATTTATGCTTTTGTCCTCACTTTTCTCTGCTTTAGTTTCATTCCTATTAGCGCTAACCATGGATGCATCCTCAATCTCGGGAGTGGATGGCCCTTTTGTGGGTTTGGAATTGGATGATGAACTTGTGGAGTTCGTCGAACTTCCTTTGGCTCGTTGCAAGAATACTACCTGCCAGTAAAGGCAAAACATCATCAGTTTGCGTAAAACTGCATATAGAATTTAGAGAACCTGATAAACCTGCGGGCAACAACCTCCATTTAAAGACATACATTGACAAAAGTAAGGCTAGATCATAGACCAGAATTTTATTTTCACTTGTTTGTCTTTTGATGAGTTAATCGAAGATGGCCTGGCAAAGTTAATGGCAGGCATTGACACGGCTTAGGACCACCAAAGGGGAAGAAGAGAAAGCTGATGCGGTCCTAGGAAGAGAGTCCAATGAGTGAGTCAGAACCATGTTGATGGCTTATGAGCTATGGGTGGCCATCGGCCTGCTGACCCGACAGGCCCGCCCAACCCGACCTAATTTTTTAAGTGATTGGGATTAAGATTTAGGCCCGTGGAATCAGCCTGGGCTAATTTTTTTAGGCCCAATTAATTTTTGAGCCGGACTTGGGATTATGTTTCAAAACCCAACCCGGCTCGGCCTAAATATTTTTATTTAGTTTAAAAAATAAATATATATACTTAATCACATTTATAAAAAATAAATAAATATATTTTGGTCGGACCAGTAGGCAGACTTGAAATTTTACTTTTATTTTTTGGGCAGCCTTGGGCAACAAAGTGGAGGTCCAACATCAGACCGGGTGGGCTCGGGCCACTGTCCAAAGTATTGTTATGTAGGTCAAGCTCGGCCCGTCCAGTGGCTAGCCCTATAATGAGCTTGTGTCTACTGAGGAAAGGAGGATTTCCTTTTATACAGGTGAGGGCACCTCAATGGTAGAGCCAACCCGAGACGGCTAGTCCCCTTCACTCTAACAATCCAAAAGTCAATTTTGCAACCGAGATCCCTCAAAAGAATTGAGGCCCTCGTAGGGGCGAGGCCACATTGACGAACCCTCAACTCCAGCCTCCAATCCACTAGTCTCCTTATGGTCCCGCACGAGAGTAATCCCAATGGGGTCCCTAGTCCTTGCTTCCAACCTAGGTTGATGAGTTCCATTGTGAATAATATTGGCCAAGTAATAGAGAGGCAGCTCAAGGGGAGGGCACGCTCGGTGGAGATATTCCATGACTTAGGTAGGAAAAGCCGACCACAAGATCAAGAATGAGGTGCTCTCAGAAGAGATCCCCTCAGCCCTGTTGAGGGGGGTGCCTCAAGGCTGCTTATGGGCAAGGACCCTTTGGTGCCTGAGCTCAGAGAAGACGCCTCATGCGCTATCTTCAGTTGGCAAGACTCGACCCATAAGGGGAGCATTATGGATATGTCTCGTCCACATGTCACTTCATCAAGCTAACACATGGGTCCAATTACATGGAAATGGAGGTAATGTAGCGCTGAAGTGGCCTGCCATGTAAGAGAGCTAAACACATGTACCTACATGTATTATGTGGTAGGGAGTTTAAAAAGATTGGATTTGGATGGTACTACTGTCCATTTTAACGACCTTTTGCACCCAACAATTTTACCCACAAAATTGCCCTCACTGACACCTAATTGTGGTAACTCTTCGCCAGCTGGTCCTCCAACTGCCATTTCTAATAAACTCCAGCAAATGTTATCACTGATCTCATCAATGTCACTGTTTAGTACACAGTCTACTCATATACAACCTATGCCTTGTGTAAATTGTTTTCATTAACTAGTAGTTTCTAGCAAACTTCCTATTACGCAAGTGGACGAGACAGCGAGACAGCATAAGCAGCCCAGTGTATTAAAAAAGAGGGTTGATGCTGTCAATGGTAATACTGGTTGACAGATTGCAATCCAGAAATGTTGGTGATGGATGATCATGCTCCAAGGGTGGTGTTTGATGACAGGATACAACGAAAAGGAATCAACTAGGATGTGTGTGTGTGAGAGAGAGAGAGAGAGAGATGTACTTCAAAATACTTGGGCAGGCACGAGCATAGATGGTCTCGTGCATCCCCAATATCCCTTTTTAAATCCTCAGATAAAAAACTAAAATGCATGATTTTCAACCCCGGAAACATCCAAAAAACATTTTGTAAAAGATTTCGTAACAAAATTGTGATACTCTGTACAACATTATTATCCTACACAGACTACTAAATAACTAGCAGTTCCGGAAATAGGCATGTGAACTTCAAAACCAGGCGGGATAGATCACTTCCAAGCCCAGCCAGACCAAGTTAAATTCAGCATGCTAATGAAATGCATCTAGAGCAGTATGTAAGTTATATATAAATAAAAGCCTCCAGAAAATAAAAGCACATAGCACAATGTGAAAGTTAAAAAGAACAACATTGCTTTTGCACTTAAAGTGATGTCTAATACAAAAAAGGGGGTGTTTACATTATTTTCTTCACTACGTCTTGCCAACTACAATTTTATGGATCATCATTAAAATGTTCCTATTTCTATATAACACGACCCTTTCTATGTAGGATGTTACGAAGTATACATTTTTCTTGTCTTTTTTCCTTTTTATTTTTTATTTTCAAGTTAACAAAGTATAGCTTTAGGATGTGGCTGGGCATGAACCTAGAAGATTCATATAAGGTTTGGGATTGGCCAGCACTTTTGATTCCATGTGTTGGAAAAGACAGGCTTAGGTCATCTGCACAGCAATTGCACTATCAATGTGATCTGAAGAATGGAGGCATTCGATCTCTGTGGGACATGAAGTTAATTCCCTAAAATACAAATCAGAAACTTTGTTTGCAGCAAGAGAGCCAGTCAGAATCTACATCCTCTGACTAAACATACATTGACTTGTGGGTCAAAATCAGTGATGTGCAGGTCAAATAGATCACAACTAGACAGACCGGTCAGGTCGGTCTTCAATCTTATAAACTTAAACCTGGCATGAATATGTCAAATTATTTATGATTTTCTTTTTAGGGGCAAGGGGGAAAAAAGCCTTTGTGCATCACCTGCATGGCGTATGTCTCATCAGCATCTTTGACCACAAAAATTTCAAACAGAGTAGTTCCAGGGGATGCATTGACCAACTGTCTGCAATAAATTAAAATCATTAGTGTTTCTAACGGATCAGAGATTAATCAAACCCATGACTTCTACATCCTTTTTTTTTTGGTAATAGTACCTTGGACTATAACTCCTGCCAACAAATCTGCCCACACCTGGAGTTATATTTATTAACCTGCCAAATGGATCATCAGAATCCTTTGAACAGCCCACCCACCAACCAACCTGCATATAGGACAGGACCAAAAAGATCTTAAATGCCACATGAAAACCTGGGCTGCTTGTGTTAAGGGATGAAGAAATGTATAGAAGTAAAATTGTGTAAACCCTCCATTTACATCATTCCTCCGATGACCAAGTAGACAACATTACAAGCAGGAAGGAAGTTAATAAAAAATTTCCTTTCTGGCCCACAAATATATCCATATGTGTAGATAAAACTAAAATTGGAAGTTAGCATGCAAGACATAGCAGTCAGTACAAACACTTCACAGAAAAAAAGCTTAAAAATTCTCCTCTTGATTTTCTCTTCATTTTGTCAGTGATTCAGCATTAACAGAGTTAAATAATTAATATTTCTGTCCTCTTCTCTAATTACTCTTTTTTCCCATTCCTTTTTCTTCTCTTGTTGTAGCAAAACAAATGGAATATTACTCAAAAGACACTGGTCTGCTTGGCTACATAAGCAACAAAGAACCAGAGCTACATGTCATCACTTACAGTTAAAGAGATCCCATTGAGACCACTGCAAGTATATATCCCAGCGTGCATGGATCTAAGACATCATTTATATGTCCAAGGACTAAGATATATATCTTAACAATATAGAAAGCTGACAGCAGCCCCATGAGAGGCCTAATTGCAGTCATGTATCAAACATTCTCCCTAAACAGAGTCAAAACAAAGTTCCCAATTTCTCATATGAAGAAAACAATTTCATCAATCTGAATTCTAACCTATGGGTTTAGGAGAGCCCTTCTATGAAACTTATTAGTAATCTGAATAATTTTCAGCAATTCAATATCATGACCTTTTGGGATCATTAATCGAACTTTTACTGCACACAATGCATAGGTATATTATCAGTGTCATAATAGCCCACTTGTTTCCACCCCTCACTATGCTCTAGAATGGACAGTCTTAAATTACCCCAAAGAAACAAACACAAGTCATGAATTCCAGTCTAATGGAACAAATGAAGAAAATATCATGAAACCAACAAGTTAATTGCATTTGCTAGATGTATGACAGCTTTAGGAAACTTAGGGTATTGCTTCCTATGGGTAAACTTTGCAGTGGGATTTGACTATGTAAAGCTTCTACGGTCAGGGTTCTAAAAGGTTGATTTTTAAAAGTTGCAGGTTGCTGGATTTCTGGGATTTAGCTGCAGGAATTCTTCAGGGAGCAACTTTTTTATAGTAGTATGATGGAGATTTAATGGCTAAAGGGGAGGGAAAAGTTTGGGGATGATTGATAAAGGGTTTGGATCTGAAAAGAGGCTGTCCTATGGTTGTGGACTGTAACCCGAGAATAGTAGCTTAAATGAGTGTGCAAAGCAAGAGGAGGAGGAGGAGGAGGAGGAGGAAAAGGAGCTTCACCCTTGCAAGGGTTAGGCAAATTCACAAAAATACAATCTTAAATTCTCATAACTCTATTGTCTATTGAAAAGAAAGATTACGTGCATATTCATAGGTTGCTAGACTGCTCATAATTCTACTAGGACTATGATTCCATAATTAGGAAGTCAAAAAACTATTGACCAACTAGAATATTCTAGACCTAACAAAGACTTCATAAGAACTTCAACACAATTTGACCCACAGTACGACCAATGAGCAACCTCTATAACCCATGTCTATCAAATTTGAAAATCTCCCAATTATTAAAGCCTAATAAAAGCTACAAATCTGTCCAATAGCGTATTAAATTAAAATAAATATAAAGTCACTTATTCCAAAACTTCATTTCATAAAGCCCTAAAAATGCTTCCTGTGAAATTCCGTATTTACTCTTTTCCTTTTTGCCATACTCCGAATCATTGTTATTCTACTTAGAAGGTCATTCACAAAGACCACCTTTCTGAAATATCTAGATGCATTCCTAGCAGTAAACCTGCAATCTACTGAATGCTTGTGAAGTTAACTGCCTTCTTCAGCACTTTGCAAATGAGTGCACTATCAAGATACTAGAGAAAAAGCCCTAGCCCCCGTGTCCAGCATTACCCAAGCTTCAAACACACAATTGTGATCTTAAGCAATCTTTTCAAACCTTTCAATAAAGACAAAAAGCAGCAGGACCCCCCTATTACTACTGGTTCTTAGAAGCACCAATTGGCCAGTTCTACTTAACAAAGATGTGAAACTTTTAAGTCTTAACAAAGATGTGAAACCATTTGTTCACCACATCTTGGCTTTTAGTGGATGCAAAATGAATTGCAAGTAATAAAACACAACGCCTCCCACGGGCTTACATAACCTCACGTAATAACTTCGAAGTTAGCATTGATATCCAAAAAATATCCCAATAAGAACTATAAAGCAATTCCACTCTTTGTTGGCTGAAGTGGGTGCCACCAGATATTTCTTGCATGAAAAAAATTCGACTCTCAATCTCTGCTGTTTCACCTTTCTCCAAATAATCTTCTACCAGTCAATGTGAGAAAGTAAAGATTAAAATCAAGTACAAGAAGAAAGAGAAGGGGAAAACAATAACAATAATGAGGAAGAAGCAGATAGGAAGAATAGCTAATAGCCTGCCCAAGGGCCAAAAAATTAGAAAATGTAAGGGGCTTAACAACCAAGAAGGGAGACTATTGAAGCTAATAGCCTGTACAAGCTAAACGAGTTACCAGCCCACTTCCTGTACATCTGCACAATTGTGAAGCATCATGATAACGCTCTTCATCTATAGCATTCTGCAAAAGGAAACAGAAAGATCAGATCAAAAGCCAAAGCTCTTGCATGCAAGGCCATACTTATAACTGATAACAACTTATCCAACCTTCAACTGAGACATTATTTCAGCAACACTGTCTTTTGATGTTGCTTCTCCGATAGCTGTTTTCAACTTTGCAGCTTCCAGGAAGTCTTCCCTCTCAATTGCATCTTCCAGTTGAAACTGTGAAGCATAGAAAGCAATCAGAAACATTCAATAAACTTACAGGAAATGATAAAGTTTCCTGTAAAAGAGGAGGATAAATCTCAGGTATGGGCATCCCAGAAACCATAAATCTATGTACTTGAGTATTTTACACAAAATCACAGGGAAACATCTCAGGCCTTTTTTTTTTAAAAGGTAACTAACAATTTGCAGGTTGTTGATACATTTGCTGAGAATAAATATATCATAAAATAATGAATCCAGCACCTTGTAAAGTGTAAAAACAAAATATTACATGGATAGTTGGAAAAGGTACAAATGCTCCACTGCAAAGGATAATACGGAGGACAGTGTAGGTATTTGGGTCACAGTCCATGTGGCCAGACGCGCCATGAGACCAGATTCTCCACGTCACCTTTTCCTGGCCACCTCAGCCAGAAAAGCATCACCACACCAAACTGGGTCGGACTAATGTACATGGTAAGGAGTCCCATAACCCATCTAGAGGCAAGCTCCAAAGCCTTTAAAGTGGATGCACCTATGACACCCTCCCTTGGCCCACCCAAGGGACTCCTTCCATGGAACTCCAAGAGATCCTCCATCTCACCCTTGGATGGGTGCATCATCCATCTCACTCTTGGACATCCTCCTAGGGTGCACTCTCCAGCTAAGAGGCAACCTCCACTTCTTGAGTCTTGAGCCAGGCCGAAGGATCACCCTATTCTCATCAGGGACTTGTGGATTGGAGGCTAGAGATAGTGGGTTCGTCAAAGTGCTAGTCCTTCCATAAGAAGGACCTGCCCCTTGACCAGCCTTAGGAGACAGATTTTGATCTTCATCGAGATATGCCAAGACAAAGACATTTTGAAGGAGAAGACAAAAGGCATGTAAGGCCATTTAATACTGGATCAACCCTGCATCCTTGAACCTATCTCACCAATTGGGATTTGCCAGGATCTGAGCAATGAATTTTATACAAGGAATTAAATATATATATATATATATATATGGCACTCATACTCACAAAAATTGACACAAAGATTTATGGGGTTCACCTAAACAATTTAGGGCTACGTCCAATGAGTCACTGAGAGGATAACAAAGAGGAGTTACAAGAGTTTAACAAACTCTCTTTCTCACTAACTCTCTTTTTCATAAACCCTTACTATTTTCTCTCTACCCCTCACGCGCTCTTCTTCTGCTCACAAAATCATGCACCCAGTTATCCACTCTGACTCTCCCAAATATTACACAAAAGAAGAGGAAAAAGTCAACAACCAGATCTGAAAAATAATTCAGCTGAATCTTGTGTTTAAACTTGCTTTTGGCTGCAAATTTCCTTGACAAGAAAATTCAACAAAAGATGGCAGTACTTTTGGCTCATAAATGAGCCATACATGTGGAGGACCACCACAATTAATTTGGCCCACACATTTGTCTCCATATTTTTTCAATCTCCGACTAAAAGACAAACACCTATAACATATAATATCGCAGTGACTCAATGCCTCGATCCTTAAGTGTCGAGTTGAACACAGCTTTAGCTTGTCAGTAGTAACCACTTTGGTCAACACATTTGTAGGATTTTTGCTAGTGTGAATCTTGTCCAAACTGATTTTACCATCTTTCAAGAGAGAACGCACAAAATGATAATCAATGTCAAGGTGATTGGTACTTGAGTGAAACGCTAAATTCTTTACAAGATGTATTGCACTTTGACTATCAGTGTACAACTTGCAATCATCAATATTCTTGCCCAACTTACTCAAGAAACTCTGAAAACATACCATCTCCTTGCAAGCTTCTGACATTGCAACCTACTCTATAGTCAAAATGGTCACAATCTTCTGTAACTTAGGAGATTCATACTAGTGAAAATCCTACAGATATGTTTATCAAGGTGCTTACTACTGAAAACCTGAAGTTGTGTTCAACTTCAGTTGGTCTCGGCACGAAAGGATGGAGGCATTGAGTCATTGCGGCATTACATGTTACATGTGTCTGTCTCCAAGTAGGATATTGAAAAGATACGAAGACAAATGTATAAGCCAAATTCATTGTGGCGCTCCCCCACATTATGGCTCATTTATGAGCCAAAAGTATTGCCATCTTTTGGTGAATTCTATTGCCAAGGAAATTTGCAACCGAAAGCAAGCCACAACATAAGGTTCAGTCAGTTTATTTTTCGGATCTGATTGTTGACTTTTTCCTCTTCTTTTGCCATCATTCTGTCTCACCTACCTTTGCAAATCCTAGATGCAAGGTTGACCCCTAATGGTTGAAAGGGACAAGCCATCACAACCTCGTCACAGGTTGGCCTCCCCTCGCACACCCTATTGCCTATATAAGAGCCTTCTTCCCTTTGATCATCAGAACATCAATCTATCAGTTCATCAAGGCTCTCAAAAGTCTAACAAATTCTCTCTTGTTCACCACTCCCTCTCTTTGGCTGTTATTAAATCTCTCCCTTCCGCTCTTTACTTGGTTCGACAATCGCTAAGTGACTATCATACCTCATAGAGGATACACATTCACCCACAACCCTTACAGTTACCCACAGACACTACTCATCAAGAGGAATTATAAATCCTTTTATGTTAAACAGTGTCTTGCGGAAAGCTAGATCCAAAAGACATAATTAACAAAGCCTTAGCCCAATTTTTGATCCCTAAAAGAGTTTCAACTTTCAAGTTACTCGCTATACTTATTGTTGCAACACAATAAACTTAACAATTTGGTTTATAAGAAAACTTGGATATCCAAAATCAGAAAAAACCTACAGGTCTCACAATCACTGTCAAGAAGAGGCATTCCAGTCAGGTTAATGCACCCAGTGGATGGAGGACTAACATATGGGATGGGAGGACTTTTAGGTAGTTTTTATGTAGTCTTAAGGTTATTTGAAGCCTCCTGATAGGACCTATTGGTGTAAAATAAACAAGCCTTCTGAAGACTGATATTTGAAGAAAATTAAAAGAGCTTTTGTTCTCTCTCTCTCTCTCTCTCTCTCATAAGTGAGAGGCTTGGAAGACACAATTCACCCTCTCTCTCATGTCTTCTTCCCTCTCTCTATTTCTTCTCTGTCTCTATCTCTCTCTAGACATGGGAGGGGAGAAAGAAAAAACATATATATTTTCCCATCACGTGTTCAAACAATACTTATGTGATTCGGGTTGCATCACAGGTGATGAAGCAAAATATTCCAGGACAACAGCCATGAAATGGTAAAAGTCAGAGTTTGCTTCTACATGGCGGAAGCTGAATGGAAAGCCATTTTAATCCTTTGATTTTTCCAGTGTTCAACACGTAAGGAAATGGAAAAAGAAAGACAATGCCAGCAGTTTGGCGGGAAAATTTTCCTATTTTGACTTCCATGCAACATTTGATTTCCTTGGCTGGGGAAAGAAAAGAGAGAGAGAGAGCATTGCACTCATGAAAAATCATGCTAGAGAAAGTAGTGTAAAACAACATTGATATTCGTACACGAAGTGTAGATAATAAGTTGTTCTTAATCCACATGTACGTAAGAACAGCTGATGAAGTTTGATGCTAGTAGGCGGTAGGCCACATGGACAGTGGTCAACACTTTCTGACTAGATCTAGGTTCATGACAATTTTTCTAGCAAAAGGATTGAATTAATCAGCCTAAGGCTGACAGTGCATCTCATGTGTTGTGACTGCTGTCCCAAGACTGATTTGGTAGTTTTCAAGGATCTTATGGTAAGAAAGACTTCCTTTTTCTACTTCCTCTTTAGGGCCAAATAAAATAAATCATCTCGTTGACATTTCTTCTTCCAGCACACTCAATTAATGGGGACTACCAATACTGGGTAGTGTCTTTTTTCTTTCCTTTCATTCCCTTTCTATCTACCAAGTATGATGATTAGAAAACCCACTTTTCCTTTCCAGGAACCTCACTTTTTAATAACACTTGATAAAAATCAAACTTCTAATAAGGACTGTCTATTACTCTACTGAAAGAAATAGATATAGACAGCACAAGGACAAACACGCACACACACACATAAATTTGTGACAAATTCAGCCATTAGTCACAATGTATCAAAAACCCACTTCATAAAAGTCAGACATCTATATAGAAACATCTCTCATCTCACTCGCTGGTCTTTTCGAGCATATTACCAAACATAGGGGCTTTCAGTCATTGTGCTACACTTCTCTTCTTTCACTATTCATGTCAAGGTCTGATTGTAACTACGAATTTGAATATAAATATATACATATATATATATATATAGAGAGAGAGAGAGGCTGGGGGAACCTTGAGAACAGAGGCGAAGCTCTCGGCTTGTTCAATTTCAGAAAAATGGCGGGTCCACCGATTCCAATTCCAGTCCCAAGAAGAGTAGTTGCTGCTGACGGTGTCGTTGCTGTCATTGGCGCTGCAGCGGCAAGAAAGATTGGAATTCTTGCGGCTCTTGAGAAACTGTTTTCTGGTGACAGTCCAACCCCGACCCAATACGAACCTCATATTAACTGATTTCTTCAAAAAGGAATCAAATGAAGAAGATGATGAGGTTTTCAATTGGGGCACTGGGATTGAATGTCCCGTGCCCCATACGTTAGCCACCGCCATCTCTCTCTCTCTCTCGTCGGTTGGGAGTGGAACTCCAGGAACGAGATTCAGCCTCTGGTACTTGGATTATTGCGGAGACTCTCCATCGAATGGAATCGTGTGTTATGTGGATAGGGTTGCTGAACACCCATCCACGGGTGGGCATATTTCATAGAAGTGACAGGACCAGGTGACTACAAAAAATAAAAGTTCTAATTTTTTCTTTTTGGTACATAGGAAATATAAAAATAAAAATAAAAATTTCAAGCCGTTGTACAGGAGCATAAACTTCTTATAAATACACTTGTAAAAGGAAGGTTGCTAGTGGTGGAAGAGAGTACTCTCGGCAGCTGATATTAGTCACTCTAGCATTGACTCATTTATAACTGTTGGGTCTAATATCAGCTTTTGAGTGATTCTAGAGTTGTGCATGGCCAGCTTAGGTTAAATTCATGTTTGATCTAAAATTAATCTGATCTTGATCCGTTTTAAATATTCAGATTTAGAATCGAACTAATTCTCTTGTTGAACCAAACCAAGCCGAGTCTATTTTAGGTGGTTTCATGCTTTAGGTTAATTCGAGTCAAGATTGGTTTTGGGGCGATTCTAGTCTACTTTTATTATATGCAAATATATTTTATTTATTTAAGCATTAAAAAAAATGATTAATCTTACATCTCAATGTTTTAAAAAAATAAAAAAATAACATACAAGTACAAATTAATAATAATTTAAAGACAGGTATATAATATATATAAATTTTTATAGTAATATAAAAACGGATCTCAATTTAGTTCTTAAATTGATTTGGTTCAAGTTTAAATAATTGTAAATCCTTGAAGCAAACCAAATTGATTAGTTGACTTTTTTTAGACTTAAAATCGAAGTAAACATTTGACAAACTAAAACTAAATTAACCTATAGAGACCGGATTAATTTGATTTTCTATTTTTTTAATTCGTTTGTACACCCCTTCGCGACTTGTTCTAACATTTTCCAAGTAAATGCAAAAAGATTGGGATGGGATGTGCAAGTGGAACACACCTACCGGATGGTACCTCAAATATTTGTCCTTGTACCTGCCGACTATGGGCCCAAAGCCTCATTCAAACCATTCCAGGGCAAAATCACTGCAACCACATCCGCGATTGACTGCTGTTTCTTTCCTTTTTTTTTTCTTATTTTTATTTTTTAGTGCAAAAAAACGAGGACAATTAGCAACCCTGCCAACCCGCCCACTGCATTAAACACCCGTCAGGAAAGAAACACTGCTTCCCGCACTCACAAGCTAAGCTATCGAGAGACTCGAACCCGCACTGACAAGCTATGCTACGGGGAGACTCCAACCCGAACCCACGCTCATTGACAAAGCTGCCGAGCTCCACCCATTGAGCCAACCCATTGTTGGTGCTGTGTTTTTTCTTCATAGCACGCACACACTAGTTGAGAAAAGCTTAACTTGCAAGTGCAAACAAAGTACAAAACCCACCAAAGTCCTTGTTACCACACGCAATGAATGGCCAAAATTTTAATTGAATACAGACCATGGTTTCTTCAAAGTCCCAGACCCACAAGGTCCTTACATTCCATCACGATCAGCTTTCAATTTGATGGGACTGCTTATTTTTCCAACCTACAAAAGTACAACAAAGGTCTGAAAGGCAAGTTTCTAACTTACGTGCGAACAATTGCCCTGTTGCAGTTATCCAAAGCATGTTTGCAGAATCTTTACCTTAAAATTGGTATACATGCCAAAATATATGCAGGCCATATGAGACTTGCGAATCTTCCACCAACATTGATATTAATGGAGTCACACTACATTTCACAACAGGTGGTTAGAACATGAAGCAAAAACTGTCAATTATAAGAGAGTCCAACAAAAAGTCTAGCGAGGAGATGACGTCGACTGCACGACAAGCACGGGTTCAACAGGTTGTCCCTCCATGTTTGAGCGGACCTGAATTGCCACTGGCAGACCTCCATTCTCGGCAGTTTCCAAATCCATATCTGCATCATTGCCTGGCCCTGCACTTTCTGTACGAACTGGTCGGAGCAATCCTTGCAATCTCAACAGATAACTCTGGCTAGAAGGTTGGGTTCTCACATAACGGCTTGTCGTCACAACGCTGGCGGATGACCGTTCAGAATCAGGCCGGATATTGGACAGAGCACTAAGGTCAAGGTTCGGAAAGACTGAGCACCGGCAACGGGGGCATTTCACATTCAGACGAAGCCACTCATCGATGCACTCCACATGGAAATTGTGAGCACAAGGCAGGCCACGAACCTGCACCACATAATGAGAAACTAAGCTCTCAAGTGCCCTAAATATAGAAGAGAGGATGTTTATGGGCCACTCTTAATCAGCTTGCATTTTCACTTCAAACTATCTAATATCAAATCGCAAAGAATAAAGCAGCACTGTGATCTGCAGAAGTTAAAAATCTAGAAATATGAATCTAAAATTTTCCAAAATTGCAAAGCTCATTTGGGGACATGAAAATACACACATACACGTACGTATATGTACATATCAATTAACCGGGACACGGAATTTGTGACATACAGAACTTAGGCTTTTCAATGAGTATATATTAGACCAAGGATATATTTACCTCATTTCCATCATGGAACTCTTCTAGACAGATGGGACATTCACTGCAATCAGTAGGAACAGCCTTCAGCCTGAACTTTGGAAGTTCCTGAATGAGTGCTTCCACTGCTTCTCTCTGCATGTACTCCAGAACAAAATCTCTATGCATCAGATCCAGAACTTACAAAAAATGGATAATAACATTGGAATCTGCAATAAGGCCTTTCAATAGGAAAAGCATGGTAACAGATGGAGAGTGGCAACTAAAACACCTTTAAATGGTAACAGACCGTGCACCATGCTCTATCTTGAGGCACATTTAGTTTCCAACTTGTGACTTCTCACACACAACATAGACATGTACTACCTCCATGGCTACAGCTTTCTACATTTGACCACCTTCAAATCAATATATCTTGGCATGTGCCAAGCCCTAAGTCCACCTAAAATTACTATTATTATGTGTGGATCATGTGATGAGGCCAAATACTAAAGACATGCAATTGACCAAAAAGTGTAATTGGGGTGTTCCAGCATTGGTAAATTACTTAATTGATACCTGAGCTGGAGTCAAGTATAGTCCAGGATGATATGCAGCAGCCTCCTGGCCCATGCCTCTCATCTCTTGGCCAGCAGCTTCAAATGCCCAATCGGGTACACGAATCATGTCAACCAACACCTAAAAAGACGAAATACTCTTTACAGCATGTGATTGGGTGACAAAATTTGCTTTAACCTGTTGGACAATCATTTCTAAGCAGGAAATTATATAAATGAAGAAAACTACAGCCACAACCTGCATGGGATTAGATAGTAGAACTAGTTTAAGCTAACTCTGACCGACATGGTAGATCAGAACATCTCAATGGATGTTACACAAGATGGGATAAGAGAACCTCAACAAAAACGATGAATAATAGGGACTTCTAATATCTGTTAAGCTGAAATTGGGTTAAAAAATAAAGAAGCATTTCATTTGTATTATACTGGTCTCGTGTATGAAGAACACAAACACAACTACTAGGCAGTGTTTAACAGTCATAATTATGAAATAATCTTTTCCAATACCAAAAAATTAAAAGATTCTTCTTCTATGGTCAGCCACCAGACTTGGCCTACAAAATAATGAAATCGAACAGGAGGGATCATGTCATTCCTTCTTGCCATTTTAGAATTCAACTTTACCATCAACAGCTGGCCGAGTGCTGAAGAATAGGTATTTATACTGTCCCACTTCAATTACCCGCTGTCAGCCTCAATCATGTTACCATTACACTTTCTCTTGCGACTCACGTAAGTAGACTTCCTACTTCTTAAGGACTTCAATGATATTGCAAATCCAGCAGAAAGGACTTAGGGGTTGGCCTCCCACTCATCGCCCCCTGTCCTTAGACCACTATCTAAGCATGTAATTTAGCCACCCTTGTGGGACATTATAGTTGAGAGATAAGAATGGGATAAGCTCCTTACTTCATAAGTTATGCTTTAAACAGCCCATGAAAGACAGGAAGACGGAATATGGAAAGCAGATTGCCAAAATACTCGAACTTCAGCTCTTGAAACCCCCCATTCTGCCTAAAACTCATTCTCAAAATGGATGTAATTGCACTTCGTGCTCGGGTGGACTGTGATGAATCTGGATGTTTTTTTTTTCAAAAAAGTCCAAGAAATCCTAGCAAATGTATAACACATGTTTCTTTAGATAGTGCCCATCTGACAAGCAGTTATATTAATTCAGAACACTTGTATTTACTTTTATGCATCTATCAGATAAACATTTATATCAATTCAAAACTTGTTTCCTACAGAAGTACAATCAGCGGGTAAAACAAATTCGGAACAAATTGCCAACAGAAACATAAACCTCTGGTATAACACTCAGCAGTAGTTTCGAAACTATAAATAGAGATGCAAGGTCAACATCGAAGAAGGTTAAAGAACTTCCAGGACAAATTGACAACACGGATGAGTGCCTTCACAATCACTGCTGAAATGAAGAAGCTTCAATATATTGGTCCAACGCTCAAAATCAACACAACAAGTTCAAGTCTCTCTCTCTCTCAATTAAAATAATGTTTTTCCTACATTATTTGCATGACTAGAAAAGAAATACTCCTTTTTCCTTTAAATTTTACATTAACAAGTAGTGAAGATACTAAACCAAACAGCCTATAAATAACAGGCATAGTGAATAGCAGAACTCTGAAAAATGATACCACTAGAACTTACCCCATATTCTGAGATGGGAATCCCCTGTTGAGCCCGTAGCAAGTGTGCTTCTTGTCTTCGTGTAAACCACTACAAAAGACAGGTCCAACAAAAAAAGACCAAAGTTCATATAAATTAGGAATGATACGGGCCAAAACAAAGCATGAGACACAAGGAATACAAAACTTGAAAAAGAGCTTCCATCAAAGTCTTTGGGAAAAGTGGTACTTTAGAGTCATTAACAAAAATAAAGGAAGCATTGAAGTACAAAAATTATAACTAACCTTCCCCACAGACATGCAAGCAATGCAAAAGAGTCCACAGTAGCTGAAAAGCAACCAAATAAGGAAACCCCATTTCTGACCTTCTTCAGGCAACTGTAAGAATTACAAACATCACCTCATTTTATGCACACCATTTCCAACAAATGGGAAGACATTAAAAACAAAACTTACACAATTTCTTGCACTAGTGAACCATAGGGTACCAATAATAGTCCAAGCCCACAGAAATGGATAGAGTAGCAGAGAAAGAATTGAAAGAACCACTACTCTTCCACAAAAACGTGCATATCTCTGCTGCCACCCAAAATCCCTAAAATTGATTAAAATTGACACATGAGAATTGATTGTGTGCAATTTTGGCATAAATAAAATGCCTGTAAATAGTGGAGACAGAAACACTCTAAAATACCTCTGCAGCTACTTTAGAATAAGATTTCACAAACAAAATCCTTTATGTCTATAATAACGGATGAACACTGGGGCCAATGGGTAAAAGAGAGTTTTTC
Organism: Euryodendron excelsum; assembly: GCA_033060915.1. Lineage (NCBI taxonomy): Eukaryota > Viridiplantae > Streptophyta > Magnoliopsida > Ericales > Pentaphylacaceae > Euryodendron > Euryodendron excelsum. The sequence continues at coordinate 36,254,050 of CM065384.1, read as the reverse complement.
CATCCCAGTTACTAAAAAATTCTTATCAACTAACTGAGTTTGAGTGAATTGACAACAGCATTGTGCAATAACAGGGCAAAAAAGTTTTGCATTCAGAATATATCAGATCACATCCATGCAATGCTTCAAATTATTGCAAACTAGACAAAACCCAAAACTTGTTCCACTTTAAAAGTTATGTCACTCACAAAGCAACATACAATCTTCATCACAAAAGTAATAATAACTTCAGAGTCCAAGATTGGAAGCCTTACAGTCCCATTCCAGCAGCAAGCCCATTATCTACGAACATCAAGAGCCGAAAAACAAAAACAGTAGTGTAGTCAACCTAATCCAATAAAGCCGAGACATTAATAATACCAAAAAATAGACAAAATATGATCAGAAACAAGACCAACTAGATCCAATTTTATCCACTAAAGTATTGATTATACCCACCACAATCCATATGTGCAGCGGGTAAGTACAAAGATGGTATCGCTTCCAATTGATTGCAACGATGATTCTAATAGTCAAATCGTTAAAGAATTAAACTAAAAAACTTTCAAAGACAGAACTAGATAGCAAACCACACCGTGGGCAAAGAAATCAAGAGATATAAAACACCCAAAATAAATATTTTTTTAATAAGTAAAACACTTAAATTATAACCACCAACAGCATCAATTCTTTAATATATTACTGCCAAAACAACAAAACGGTTCTCCCAAATTCGCATCATCAAACCTAATTCGTAAAAAATATGTAACCTTGTAATGACCATTCAAAGGATACATACTTGTAGCCAGCATTGACAAGAAAAACCCATCGTACCTGCAAGATTAAAATCCAAACCCATTTGAGTGAAACTCTTACAACAAATTGCAAAAATTACACATTCAGTGTCAGGGAGCAAACACGCACGCGTGCGCTCGCGATCTTATACAATAAAGAAAGATTCAAACTCACCACTTGAAATCTACGCCTCGAATCGCCATTGAAGACGAACTGTAACGAAACCCTAGAGTCGACCACTCCAAGATTCAATCTTCATTTCTCGACAAATATAGTTCTCGAATCAGAGAACCAAATCCAATACGAATCTATTGCGTATGGATTTGGACTTCAGTCTGTGAGCATTAAATGCAAAAAAATCTAGAGAGAGGAATAAAGCAGCGGAGCCTAGAGAGAGAGTGGCGGAGGGAGCGAGAGAGAGAGATTTGAAAGCTTTTTCGTACAGAAAGCGAACAGGTGAACCAAACCAGTAACAGGAACTTAATACTGGGGACGGAATGTTTGACGGACGTTTACTTTTATTCGCCGTTACTTGACGGCGTTTATGCCAGGTCCAATTCACTACTCTTGTGTGCGCAAGTACATAAAGTGTACATAGACTCTACACAGACGATACACGATTTTAAAGTAGAGAAATGATCAAATGGGGACGACCCCATGTAGCCATCCATGTAACCTTTATTTTTGTTTTTTTTTTTTTCATTTTCTTTCAAAATAAAAACCAAATTGAGAATGATTAAATTTCAAGTTTAAATTGATAATTGCAAATTAGATGCAAAGGTGGCCCTCCCATCAAGATAATTCTAACTATAATCATTGTAATTAATTAGGATCAACAAAACTACTCTTCTAAAATTAACTACCAGATTTTTACTTAACCAATTTGACAAAATTTTTAATCTGATATAAATTATCAGATTAACTTAGTAGAATTACATTGAACCCACTCTAGTAGTATAAATCTCTAATGCCTCTAATCATCGGCAAACTACAAGTATTAATTAATTTGGGGTCACCAATAAAAATTGAACCCAAGTTTAAAATTGACTATATAAAGATAAAATACATAGTTGTTTGGTAATGTTGTCCATTTTTATTAATTATTGTTGGCTTTTTGTGTTTTGTTTTTATTTGTTTACAAAAAAAAACAAAATAAAAAACATGTTTTGTACTCCAAAGTTATTACTTATTTTTTTCTTTATCAAGTTTGTATTAAAAATATTTATTAGCATCAATGGCTGATGGTGGTAGAAATTGTGGTAGCCGGTGGTGGTAGTCGTGGCGGATGATGATAATACCTTTTTTTTGTTTTTAAATTTGTCCAAAATTGATCATTAAAAATTTTAAAAACAAAAATTGAAACAGTTACCTGTTTTATGTTTTATTTTAAAAAATATTAAAAAAAAAATAAAGCACCACCTTACGGTAGAGTCGGTAGACCAGCAATGTTCAAGCCTCTATCTGCACAGTATTTACGTGCTAACAAAGTCGTGGCCCTAGTGGGGCTTTAGCTTTTTTGGGTTTGATGGGTACAATACAGTACCAAAGTGGATGCCACGTAGGATATGTATTGCTGACGTGTTGGAATTAGGTTCGCTAGGTGGGAGTTTGGTTGGAGGGTTATCCTCTTCCTTTTCCAAGGTGCACGTGTTCCAATTATATCGTATCCCATTATTAATGTTTTCTCTCTCTGTTTAGTACACGAGGAATATAATTAACAAAGCATCGGGAAAAAAATAAAAAGTAGCAAAAATAGAACTTGGGGATGACACGTACACATTTGTCTAATTCATTTGGAATATTAGGTAAGTGCAATTAGACGATTCCCAGTAATCTGCGACTTCAAAACTTTATAAACGTTAGAGACACTTGACGCTGACCCATGAGCTAGCCTACAGTGGGTGTGGGGTAGGATTTGATATTTAACTTAAAATAAAACTTGTGAATAACAAAATAAATAAATAATGGAAAATGAACTAATATTGACAAAAACTCTCCTTATAAGACTGACTTCGAGATTAAAGTTTGTTAGTCCAAATTGACAAAAGAAAGCGACTTATGAGAAACAACCAAATAGGAATGTAGCACTTTTGGTTTTAAATATTATAGTTGTTAAAATTTTAATCTACAGTATATTTTATGAGTCCGACATTCATCTAAGTACATCAGAGGATATGATCGTATACCTGTATAATAAAATACAACCTTTTTTAAAAATATCTCCCTTACATTTTTATCCAACAATTGTAATTTATTTTTATAAATAATATATGATTAAAATTGTTTTACAACTTTTTCTTCACTTTTCATTTTCTTCCTAAAAAAATTATTATCAATGAGTCTTACTTTTGTGGTACTTTACATAAAAAGTAATAAAAGGTGAGCTAAGAAGGTAAAAATTTTCAAAATTCAAACAACGTTTCTTTTTTAAAATACGATTCATATATTTATGGCCTTGCCTTTCTCTCTCTAAATATCTTTCTTTATCTCTCTCTCTCTCTCTATAAACACTCACCTCAGCCTTATGTATCTCTCTCTCAGGTCTCTTTCCAAATATCATAAATTCTAGAGATTTTCTGTCCTTAAACTTTTCGATTAATTTTCTTACTGGTCAAACACTAACGCAAAAATTATTTTTGACCCTAGAATTAATGACATGCAATCAAGTCAGTGAAGGTGTTGCTATTCGGTAAAGGTATATTCTAATTTGATAAATTTATTACATTTAATAAATATACTGTTACTTTTGTTATGCACAAGCAATATTTTATTTGAAAGTGCCGTAAGCACAAGTAATCTACTAGTATCTATATATAATGGATATGATCACATTCAAGTGTAAATACATTTACGACATGAGTAATACTATACAAACGAAATTTTTTGATGTATTTTTCGTACATAATGATGTGTATGAATAAAAGTTTTTTACTTCAAAATAAAACATTCACTGTAATAATTTTTAATTATAAAACTGTCACTATTAAATCATTTTAGTAGGAATTTTTGTACAAATTTGACATGAGTAGTACTACACAAGCAGAAATTTCTTACAAAATATTCATACAGACTGATGGGTATAAATGAGAGCTTTTTACTTCAAAACAAAAAACTAACTATAATAACTTTTAATTATAAAATTGTCACTGCTACATCGTCCAAGTAGGAGTTTTGTATAAATATTTTTTGTGAGACTAATATTTTACCTTACGACATTAGATGTAAGTCTCGACCCATTTCAAAGCCAAACCAGACGGGTGTTGGACACACCATAAGCCCATGGCCAAGCCTAATTATGCATCAAGTTATCATCTACAAGCCTTTGAAAATTGTAAGGCATCCTCCCCCTTTTTACAGACAAAAAGCAGCTCTGCATAGTCCCTCACATTACGGGAGTAGAAGAAGAAGAAGAGAGATGTTACTGCAAGGAACAGACTCATTAATCAATCATGCACAATATAGAAATGCACGATAAAGATTTTCCTGCACCTACTTTGCTACCAATTTAATCATTGATTGAACAAACCATAGGTGTTGCAGTTTTTTTCTTTTTTCTTTATTTCTTTCTTCTTCGTTTTTTTCCTTCCTTCTAGTATTGAAGAACCACTCTCCCTTTGCGTTAACTCACTCCCAGAACCCACGCACCAGGTGAGACTGAGCTTTGCCAGCGAATGTCAGAGCACAAAAACTTCAAGCTGGTGGGTTCTTTCTTCACTTTCTTGCTTTCATCTTCTCCTTTTTCCCTTCCCTTTTTTTTTTTTTCTTTTGTGTGATTTAGTTGTTTTTCCCAGCCCGTAAACTACATATCACGCTTTGGATTTTGCTAGCATCAGCTTCACCTGTTGGATAGGCGCCAGTTGAGGCACCAGATGCTGGCGGGACTCAGCTGACATGGCAGGCATCAGCCGGCACCTATTCAATAGGTGCGACTGACGCTAGACGCCCTCTCACAATTTTATAAAGCTCAAACAAGGAGAAGAAGCTGACATTCTAAAATTTCATGAAAGGAAGCATCTAAAAAGGTGTAAGAATTAAGGGAAAAAAACAGTATGTAGTATTTGTTTTTGCATGGGGCCTAGACGCAACACTCCTTTCTCAAACCCATATGTTAATCAGCTTGAAACCATCAGACTGATAAGTTTCAATGAATGATAGAAAGTGAAGCAATAACACACACGGAGAAACTAACTCTACATCTAGCACTAAACCAAGTCTAATGCAATTCATCAAAGAAAGAAGAAAAAGAACCACATATTTCAACAATGTCATAAAGCTAACAAACTAAAAAGTTCTACACTGTCTCAGATGTAATCTGTTTCGTCGATGAGAAACAAAATTCAACATCTTACCATTAGGACCTAACCTATAAAATACAAAAGATGATGTGCTCTTTAGAGAGGTACCTGGTTCTTGCACCCTTAAAAACTCACACCAAAAGTAGATAGCTGTTCTTGAGGGCCCTGCAAATTGAGGACAGTTAGGTTCCAGAATCTGGAATAAGAAATTGATGCCTCAGCTTGAGTTTGTTGCAAAAAAGGATGCCAGTAGAACCACTTGACAAATGGTCACTGGATAATTAGATAATTGCAAACAGACAGAAGCCACAAACTAAGCCTAAATTGAGAATTGACGAAATCCCAAAAGAAGAATAATTAAAGAATAAAAAGAAAGCCTACCATCAGTAGAGTTACCTGCCGGAAAGCATGGAAGAAAGTGATGATCCCTCTAAATGTTGCTATGCATCATAAACCTTAAAATTCACACAGTTCCAACATAGGAGACAAACATGTGCAGCCAAATGCTCCAATGACCTTGTTTCTGAGCTTCTTAAGCTGACCAACTGATGATTAAATAGTGATAGAGTTTAATGCCATAAATCCAAATATGTGTCTATTATGGACAATGTTGCATAATCACATGTGACGGTTTCATTCATGGTTGTGTAAGTGAAATCTGAATGATTCAGTGACTAGTTTTGAACTTTGATAACTTAGCTACTGGAATCAACTATACAAGCCAAAAGTAAACACTTCTGTAAAAATCAAGTTATATTGACAAACAGATAAAATTTAACTATCTATACAATACCGCAAATGCCAATTGTGCCCATGTACCAAAGAAAAAGAAAAATCCAAGCAAATAGATTTAATTACAGCTTGGAGGATTTGAACACTTGTATACAGCAGATGCAGGCTGCTTGTAAGCAGGTATGCTACTAGCATCAACAAATCTGACTTCACCGGGACCAAAAGAGAGTTCCCTATGCCTGTGACATCAAGGATGGAGCAAATTATCACAAACCATATTGTAGATAGCTACTTCGAAGTGGAGGTAAACAACATTATATCCTCTCCAGACTAGTTGTAGTAGCTATTGACTATCCAGTTACCTTCGGAGATCAAGTCCGAGTAAACCAGCTTGTAGAATTGTTAAGTTGTCAGAATCTGGTGAGACAATAATGACAGTGTCCTCAGAGTACTGGGTTTCGAGGATTGACATGAGTTGCGTAACACGAACAAAAACGTCTGCCACGCTCTCATTTGGAGTTCCGTCATCAATAGGGGGTGGCTTAATATTTGGAGAAAGACTATCAGATTCATATACCTGAGGCATTTTCATGTAACCATCTCTTAATCCATAGGTTCACTCCAATGTAAGAAACAGATTCATGGTAGTATCTTAAACTTAAAACAAAATGGATACACCACAAACAGTCAAGGGTAGGGAGTGTGTTTCAATAACATTTTCAAAGAGGCAATACCCGTCATATATAAAGGAATTCCAAATCTTATCCTTCTGAATGGTAAGAGTCCACGCAATCTATAAAGCATGAAGAAAGTCTTCTAAATTTTTTTGCTGATAGGTAGAATTCTTACTTCAGAAACAGATTCTAACTTCTTGCCTTCATAAGCTCCCAGACCACGAGCATCCAAAAAGCTGTACTCAGGGACTATATGACTGCAACCAAAAGCAATTTAGTAATAGACGTAATTTGAAAAAAAGAAAAGAAAAATATATTTGTACATACAGATTGCAATGCAAGTGAACCAAGCAGTTTCTTATAGTGCTATATTAGTTTTACAATCTTCATAGTCAAAAGTCTAAAATCACCAACAAGAAACCCTAGCAATCAATTAATCCTAAAATTATGCTACGTACTTTAAAGTTTCAAAATTCACTGATTCTCGAAAACCCATATTTCTTTTTCCCCTTGTAAATAAATTGATTTTGATTCGGTGCCAATTGGAGTACCTGCGATTGACCCCATTCAGTGCAGCAATAATCTCAGCAGCCTGATAAGCTCTCTGGGTAATGGAAGGCCAAATCCAACAATTCCCTTCACAAGCCGCCATTGCCTTCAGTTCCAACGCCGATCTGATCGTCTGCTTCTTCCCTTTCTCCGATAACCCGCTATCGACGGACGTCTTCGCAACTGGGTTTGTGTTAATTATCCCCAAGCTCTCAAATTCAGACACCCCAGCTCTAACCAAAAAGTACCTAAAACCCACCACTCACAACAATCACCACATAATTCATACACAAGCATCCATTGCATAAACCTGTATATACGAACGAATATATACATACCGGTTGCTGAGTCGAAATGGGGGCATTTGGAAGAGGCCGCGAGCTTCAGTGACCGGTGTGGGTAAGAAGGGGGTGACGGAGAAGGTAAGTGAAGCAAGGAGGAGGTGACGGCGGTTAATGGGTGTGAAAAAATTGACATTTTTGGGGCTTGTGGGTGGGTGAAGAGATGGTTGTGGCGGAGGTGGTGTATGGGAGGCAATTGTTGTCAACATTTCTTCACTCTTTCCAGGTTAAAATATATATATATATATATATATATAGAGAGAGAGAGAGAGAGAGAGAGAGAGAGAGAGAGATGATTTTAGGTATTGTTTCTCGATGAAGGCGGTTGGAGTCAACTGAATTCTGAATTTTGGGCGGGGGTCTAACTGCTGGGGGAATAAAAGGGCAGGTGGAAAAGCATAGATAGGAGATGGCAAAGGGACTGTTGGGAACAATGTTAAGTTTGAGAGGTAGCAGTCGCCCTAGCAGCCTGTTTAAGGAAAATATTTTTTTTTTAGTTTTATAAATAGAATAAAAGAAAAGTAAAAAAAAAATCAAATGAAAGAAAAGAGAGAAAGAGATAGAGTTATTTAAAATTCTTCCTTACTTTTTCTCTCTCAGGTAAAATAAAACAAGAGAAAAAAAAAAAAGAAAAATTTTGAAATTTTTCTTTTTCTTTCTGGTCTGTTGACTCTCTTTAATTTTGCAGTTTTGTTGATTTTACCTAACATGTCATTTCTGCTTTCGCCTTCTCTTTTTGCATATATCCATATATACATCATATATGTATATTCATGAATTTATGTCTGTGATATATTATCTGCTTATGGAGGCAATGCTCAATTCGAGTCGTTTTGCTTGTGGGTATTCGGAGTGAGATATTGGTTCCAAGAATTTGTACAATGAGTGGCTGATTTTTATTACGGTTTTCTCTGGATTGTGATTTTTTTCTACCTAAGGACATCAAATTTATTAGGGCAATTATATTTTGGATCTTTTAGACATCTATTAGATTCTTGAGATCTCTTTAAACCACCTATTCATTCAATTTCATCCATGATTCCATCAGTTTGTGCTTTATACAGACAAACATAATGTACTTCAAAGTTCTATTTCTAGCTGCTTCTGTTTCTACGGCATCTATGAGTTCCAATGATTTGCTGGTCACTTACCCACATTTATTTGGTAGTACAGAGCTTGGTAAGCCAAAAGAATTAAATAAAAAACTATATTTTCAATTCAATCCTAAATAGTTTAATATGTTTAACTTGTGATAAGAGCGCATGACGGAGAAAACTAGTGAGGGTCATGTGGAGTAAAGCTCTTCTACTACTTCAAAACATGGTAGGCCGTTCACTTTTATAGTGTAAGATCAATTTCTAAAGTTGACTATTAGTAGTGATGAGAGACAAAAAGCTTAGTGTATTAAGTATGAGCAAGTGTACATTGTACATTTAAAATTAGGTATCTCAAGTTTACTGCGTCATATTAGTATTTGCCTTATACGGGAATTCAATGATCCTCATCATTCTGCTGAATTTGATCGAGACATGTACCGTGAGAAAGTAACCATCGGCAATAATTAGGCACAACTACCTTTTTATATTTGTGGAACATGAAGGAATTAGGGAGTTACATTGTTATCTAAATCTAAATGTAAAATCCATCACAAGAAACACTACAAAGTTTGATGTCTTAAAAGTGTAGGAAAGAGAGAATGAGAAATTGAAATATGTGTTTGAATAAATTTCAAGTAGGATATACTTAACATCATACTTGTGGCCCTCTCTTAAAACTGTTGGATATTTGGCTCTTACAACTCATTATGTTGATGAGGATTGGGTGTTACAAAAAAAGATCTTGAATTTTCATCATGTGCCACCTTCACGTAATAATCAAATTTTAGCTGAAACAGTTATTCAACTGTTAAAAGAGTGGGACATTGATAAAAAAAATTTTAACCTCATGTTGGATAATGCATCATATAATGATGGGCTAGTGAATGTGTTAAAGCATCATCTCTCTTTGGGTTTTTTTATCAAAATAATTGATATTTTTAAATTTATTTCCAAAATATCAATTTGACAAATGTTATTTCCAAAATACCTTAAAACGCAATTTAGGATTGCGTTTTTATGAAAAACGCAATTACAAATTGAGTTTTTCATAAAAAAAATAAATATTTATTTGTAAATACGAAATTACTAAATATAATTTATATATATGTTTATAAATTTGCAAAAATAATTTTAAATTATTTTTTTACTTTTTAAAAATTATTAAAATCATTGTTAAAATAATTTTCTCATCCATTTATGTCAAATTCATGATAATAATATATTAATTTAAATTAAAATATTTTTAAATTTTACTAATTATAAATTACTTACTAATTTTTTTACGAATTTAACATAAATTTATATTCCATTAAGAACATGTTGTTAATAATTATGAAAATACTAATTTTTAATTTCGTTTTTACAAATTGAGTTTTTAATAAAAAAAATAAATTATCTAATTCTTATTTATTTCTAAATACGAAATTACTAAATAAAATTTATATATATTTTTATAAACTTGCAAAACTAATTTTAAATAATTTTTTACTTTTTACGAATTGTTAAAATCATTGTTTAAATAATTTTTCTCATCCATTTATGTTAAATTTGTGAAAATAATATACTAATGTAAATTAAAATATTTTTAATTTTTTTCTAATTTTTACAAATGTAACATAAAATTATTTTAATAATTATTTAAACAATTCGTAAATTATTGAAAGAATTCATTCATTATTTTAACAATGATTTTCAATGAGAACATGTTTTTAATAATTAATGAAAAATATTAATTTAAAAACATTTATTAAGAACACGTTTGTAGTGGAATGCCATACAACATTCTTAGCAACCAAAATCCTAATCGTGGCAAACCTAAGGCATCAGTGGCAAACCGGAGCTCTAACCTTAGAACCGGTAACAAGTTTTATGGACTATGTTCATAACAACACAGTGGTTTGCCACCAATGCAAAGCCTAATCCTAACCGTAACCATAACCCTAACCTTAACCCTAACCCTATCCCTAGCCTAACCTTAACCCTAACCCCATTGGCCCGCTAGCCTGGCCCAATTTTTAGGTGGCCATTGGCTCGCTTGGCATTTTGGGGAATAAATTTTGGGAATGAAGTTTGCCAATTTGATATTTGGGAAATAAATTTAAAAATATAACTTATTTTGGTTTAAAAAAACTCATTAATGATCCACTCATACCCAATAATGATCGAAATGATGGCAATCGACTTCGTCTAAAATGGAAGAATACAATAAATAATGCATGCAAATAAAAATGATGTCACATATGCCTACAAATAAAAATATCTTTTACAATACAAAAGTCTAAAAATGGCTCCCAGTATAACATCTTCGATTCCATCTGTTTCTCTATCCTCTACGAAGACCCGCGTCGTGCTACTCATCCTGAGCAACTTGTGCTCCCCCATCATCATCTGTGTCATGAGTACCCGCAACATCAACACGAGGACTATACACCTGTGGTGGATAGACTCCGAGTACCTGCATCACATGTGACGGCCCGTCATCATAAGTCGAAGCAACATATCGACTATAAAAATCATGGCCCTCATAACCAGAATTACCAGCTACAAATGGATCGTAACTATGACTAGTGTCAGTCTGGAAAAAAATTGGAGACATATTGCGGGGCTGGCCGACGATCATGTGTGCTAAAGTATGCCTTTGTAGGAAAGGAAGGCCCCTGTGCTGATGTGCTAGAACTCTGACTAAGATGGTAATAAGGCGCAGGAGTGACGTACCCTACACTATACCCACCATGCATGGAAGAAGGTATCGCAGAGGTAGATCAACGTCCGGAGGTAGCAGGAGGCTGCATGTTATATGGCACAGAGGATAAAGGGGCAAAAGAAGGCCCGACCTATTGGGAAGGCCATCGATGGTGTGAGACACGTTGCGACTCGCTTAGGATGGATAAAGCAGCCATGGCACGATCCTGTATCTCATATACGTTCTCCAATGCCTCGGTGTTAGGAAAGCCGAAAATAGCGTAGTCTCCTAAGTTGTACACCTCCGTCCATGACTGCGTCTGAAAATACAGTTAAGCCATTTAATACAATTTTCATATAAAATATTATTAATTTACATTTAAATAAACATACCATCGTATCTAATGTGCCTCCAACCCCTGAGTACCCTCTTTGAGTGCGTAGAGCGGGATTCCTAATATGTAGGTAAGTGATACTTTTATACCATTCCATGTAAGGATCACTGTATGCCATAGGTGTACAAGAAATCTCACTGTCAATAACACAGTCCCTCCTATATCCCCATTCTGTGATAAACTGGTGGTGATAGAGACTCCAATCTGTTGCGCTCTTCCCCCTCCGATCCAACTTATACAAATTCCTCCTTGTGTTCACAGGCTGGGGTATGTACTGTCTCATCCCAAATTGCTGCATAACTCGATCCAGTAGATGAAACTCAATAACGTCAAAGCACACGAGAGGCACTGATGCTCTCCAAATGTCACTCCTAAGACAGCAGTAGTCTGGCAAAGAATCCATGTTGGGCCTCATATGGTGTCCAAACAAACTAAACAATACAAATTTAGATGGATGTAAATTATAAGATCCAATCAATTGTAACGTACAGTGTAACGTATTTAGATGGATGTAAATACGTAGTTTTAATTTAGAACTCACCTCCTACGATCGAAGTCAGTCCATCTGGTCCCGATAAACATTGAGAACATGGGTGGAGACGTCAGTCAGGAGGAAATCATCATGTCACCTACCCCCTAATGGTCCAGGGGAAAACTGTAGTGCGCCAATAAGCAACGGTTGTTGCGAAGCTGTATCAGCTATCGCCGTTCGCCTAGGTGACATTCGAGGGAATCTCTCCCATGCCCAAATCTAATTTATCAAAGATAGAATATGATAATAATGCCATATGATAGTCGAAATGTAAGAAAAACATACATATAAAAATATTGTGGTTACCTGCAATAATGCTAAGGGGCCTACAATCTCGGAACTGGTACTATATACAGCGTGACACAACCCCCTGTATAACGATGCAAGAACTGCACTACTCCAGCTGTATCCTCCACAAACATAGAAGTCTGCTAGTAATGGTAAGTACATAGGCTTTATCAAGGTACTAGAGTGATCTGGCATCATGACCCCGGCAATAAGTCTGAGCATAAATGCTCTAGCATGACGCTGTACTGTGACCTCATTAGCATCATCTGCAAGTGCCCCAAACCTCTGAGATAACCACTTAATCTTCAAAAAATTGTCTTTGAAATGCTGAGGGCCGGGGGCAACACCTAAATGCTCCAAAAAAAATAGGGGCCCAACCCTCTGGTGAGGCCACACCAGGGGAACCTGTAACAGCCATCCCATCAACCGGAAGCCCGTATATGATGGACAAATCCTGTAAAGTAATGGTGGCCTCCCCAACAGGCAAATGGAAAGTGTGAGTCTCCTGGCGCCATCTCTTGACCAGGGCGGTGAGCAAAGCATGATCGTACTGTATCCGACCCACACGATAAACACCATAGCAACCAGCTCTAATCAGATAAGGTATAATACGGGCGTGTACGTCATCGATGAATAAACCCGTGTCCCCTTGACGACAATTCATAGGCTGAATAACCTGTTAGTTAAACAAAAATATTATGTTATGAGATGGTAGTAACTGCCAACAAATTTTAATTTATAAACTTTCAATGTGAAATACGTCAAAGTATTATAAAACATACCCCATGGTCCCACATGGCCTGTGAACGATGACTAGCTTGTAAGGTAAGTACAGTAGTATCGGCCGATCCACCATCTTGCTGTTGCGATGCCATACTAGATGATAGATCTGGTAATTTGTATAATGAAAAAAACTCATCCACAAACATGTGTATCCAAGTGTAATGCATAAAAAATATAGTCACATGCATCAAATATTACAATGCATTAAACATATAGACTAACATTTAATTTAAGATTGTAATATGTTTTCTTAATTAAAAATAGATTAAAATTTAGCATCACGCGGTACAATACAAATAACATATAAACTAATAGAACAGTACACGCTAGAATGACACGTTTTACACATAAAACATATAGACTACCCCTCTAATGTTCAGCTATTCTTGTTGGACATCGACGTCTGTTATGACCAAGCTCCTTGCATATACTACAATGGAATGTCTGTTTTTGCCTCGATTCATCTATTTCGTTAGGAATTCTACTGTGTTCAAGCCGACCTTTCCGAACTATGCGTTTACGACTAGTGTTTGGGAGAACAGTAAGCTCTTCATAATGCGGCTAGTAATCCTCTGCCAATATTGGCACGAACGGAACCGCGTACACACATGCATACTTTTTCATCGTATAGTATGTGTCAAATAGAAACCAAGGTTCTTTTCCGGCATTTGCAGCAGCAACAACCATGTGCAAGCAAGGGAGGTGGTATATAACCCATTTGCTACATGAACAACTTGAGGGGTGAAGTTGCACGACTTGTGTGTTACCACCTTTACTCCCCTTCTTACCGGTCGCCACTTCCACAGACACAATGTCCATGTACAACATATAAGAAAATGTCGTAAGGTAAGCCGAACGCCATTACAATAGCAACGTAACGACAGTTGTAATGAAAATATATATTACCAATTAAAAACTATGACACAATGCCCGGCTGCAATTTTGTTCCAATCCTCAAATTTTTTTCATACTTCTGTAGGGAAACGATGGCCATTGTTGATGTCACGCTGTATTTCACGGCATCGTGCAACGAAACTCTTAACAAGACGGTAGTAAGTTACTTGCACACATGCTGTGATGAGCAAATTACGTGGGCCTACTATGGCACCATTGTACCCTTCAAAATTGTTAGTTGTGACAATCCCCCAACTAAACCCACCATCGTAAGCCAATGTCCACTTAGTAGCATCCTCTCTCATTAATTGAGTATAACATGGTTCACATCTTTTTCGTATTTTATCCATTATTTTGTTAAACTTTCGCACTTGATGAGCTGTGCTAGCAGTCCACACCAAGTCCTTGACCTTTATCATGTTGTAATTCTTATGATAGTTACTGCGAAAGTGTCAAAGGTAGTATCTGTGAAAACTAGGGGGTTAATCATCCCTTGGATGTTCCCATTCTCGATTAATGGCATTTAGCAGGCCTTGGTTGCGGTCCGAAATTATGGTCACCTGTTCCCTACCAGGGACAACGCAGTGTCTCACCAAATGTATGAATCACGACCAGTTATGGGTGTCTTCAACCTCAACAATGGAAAAAGCGAGAGGAAAAGTTGTACCCCTCGCAGTAACCCCGACAACAATAAGCATAACACCCTTGTATTTCTCGTAAAGGTGGGTGCCATCAACCGATATGACCCGCAGATTGTGTTTGAAACCCTCAATATATGGGCCGAAGGCCCAAAATACTCAATCAAACTCGACTAGATGACCTACGTCTTGAGATAAAGTCTCTAAAATTTGTATAGTTCCAGGGTTTCTTGACTGCAATGTCAACAGATATCTAGGAAGCTTTGAGAACGACTCTTTCCAATTCCCAAATATCATCTCTATGGCTTTTGTTCTTGCTTGCCATGCTTTCTTGTATGACACTGAGTGGTGGTGATGTGTTTTCACATCTTCAATTATCGATGCGATCTTATAGTCTAGATCTTTCTGTACAAACATAGCATAGTTTAAGTACATTATAGGAAGTGCTTATATGACAAACTAATGAATTATTGTGATTAAGTATACACAAAAGTTAAACTCACCGCGATTTGTGCCATGATAACGTGTGATATGAAGTTCACGTCTAGATTACGATGGCCCATGTTTGGCATCCCGTACAAGCAGGTATGAGGGCCAGGGTATTGCGTAACCTCTGATATCGCATGCTTTTTTTCGGAAGCACGAAGCATCCAAGGGCAATTGTGTGCACACTTAACTTTCCATAGTTTCTTAGTTGAGTCGACAACCAAGGACTCCTTGTTGTTGTGCAAGTGATATGCCTTGCATGTATTTTTCAAAGCAACCTTATCATTGAACAGCATCCTTAGTTGAAAATTAGGGTTGTCCCTATCCCATACAGACCCACGACGAAACTCATTCCTGCCAAGTACCGGTGCATTATAGCCTTCCGACAATGTAGTGAAATAAGGAACTGGGATATGCTATTGTTGTTGAACATTATCATCGGAATCGTTCATCAGAGCGATATCTACATCTTCATGTGATTGTTTTGACTGTATACCCGGAGACCTTACATTCAAATCAAAATCCCTAGGCATGGATCAACAGCCTGATTCAACCATTTGGTGCACTGCATTCATACCGTCACTATATCCCATTGTACGTTGAATTGTTGACATACTACTCGACCCAACGCCATCATCTGCGAATGAACCATGACGAACACTTTGCTGTGTGCTGCGCATCTGAAATGAACTACCATGTTGGTCCATTTGATGTGAATATGGCACAGTTGACCTATAGTGTCCTGCCCTAATGTTAGCATCGTTGAGAAATTCCACGTTGTTGACGTATTTTCTTGATCCGATAGCATTCTACCATACCCCGAAATGTCACCCCATATTCGATCTGCTACAAGGTCCACAATTACTGGTGCATTCTTTACTTCAACATAAAGAAATTTTTCTATTGTAGCCGTAAGGCAATTTGTAATGTTAGGTCATCGTTGATTGACAGTTTCTTATATATGACTGAGCCCCATTCATTACTGTATGAAAATCTGCATATTATTTTTATCCTTATATTTTCTCCATCCTTGACAACTAGGGGCATGATCATAGCTTCTAGTTCAAACAGTTTGCATTGTAACGGTATACTGCAACATGTCTGGCATTTTATGTTATACACTATCATTTCATTACGATCTTTCATTATTTCCCCACCCCAATACATCATTGCTACTGTCTCATCCATTTTTGTGCTCTGCTATCAATAATTTCATAAATCAATTTTATATTTTTCTATAAATTTCTTAAATTAATTTCTTATTTTTTAATAAATCTTGTGTTTTTACAATAAATTGGTAATTAATATTTATTGACTTGTAAATAAATTTAGTATTTTACAATAACCGTGTAAATAAATTTCTTATTTTTTCAACAATCAATGTCATATTTTTTCAATAAATTTTGTATTTTTACAATAATTACGTGTGTTTACAAATATATTCGTTTTCTTATATACATTTTGTATTTTACAATACCTTTTTAAATAAATTTTCTACTTTTCAATAAATTTAATTTTTCAATAATTTCATAAATATATTTCCTATTTTTTCAATAATTTCATAAATCAATTTTTTTATTTTTTTTATAAATTTTATAAATCAATGTCTTATTTTTTCAATAAATTTTGTATTGTTACTAAAAATTTTGTATTTTTAGATAATTACGTGTTTTTACAATAAATTGGTAAATAATATTTATTTCTTATTTTACAATAACTTTGTAAATAATTTTTGTATTTTTTCAATAATTTCATAAATATATTTTATATTTTTTCATTATTTCGTAAATTATTTTTTATATTTTTTTCTGTAAATTTCATAAATCAATGTCTTATTTTTTCAATACATTTTTTTACTACAAATTTTGTATTCTTTAGATGATTATGTGTTTTTTACAATAAATTGGTAAATAATATTTATTTACTTATAAATAAATTTCGTATTTTACAATAACTTTGTAAATAATTTTTGTAGTTTTCAGTAATTTCATAAATATATTTTATATTTTTTCAATATTTTGTAAATCATTTTTTTATTTTTTCTATAAATTTCATAAATCAATGTCTTATTTTTTCAATACATTTTTTTTATTTTTACTATAAATTTTGTATTTTTTAGATAATTCCTTGTTTTTACAATAAATTGGTAAATAATATTTATTTACTTGTAAATAAATTTCATATTTTTTAATAACTTTGTAAATAATTTTTGTATTTTTTAATAATTTTGTAAATGTTTTTTTATATTTTTTTCATAATTTGTAAATTATTTTTCTATTTTTGCTATAAATTTCATAAATCAATGTCTTATTTATTTTTTCAATTAATTTTTAGAGAGTGAGTGAGAGGGAAGTTAATAAGATAAGTATAATGAAACTAAGCCATTCCATGTGAATAAGTTATCAGAAATGAATTTTATTTTCTTCACTTTGTTCAAACCCATCCTAAAATACATGATTAAGATGATGAAAAAGTCAACCTTTCCAGCTTTAAAACTTGAGGTCATTTTTTTCAAGCAACCAATTGACCAATAAATCCACAGTAAAAAAAATTCAGTTGAGACTTTGTTCTAATGTTTGGTGACTACTGTATATTTTTTATTAGATTAGCATGGTTGGGAAGGATCAACTCACTGATTTTCACCAATACATTTTTTTCAATTAATTTTTGCTATGACTCTTCCAAATATATATTCTTATTTGTAAATAAATTTTGCATTTTTATAATAATTTCGTAAAAATAAATTACACAAATATTTCTATTACACACTTAAACAAGACAAACAAGATAAGTAAAGTTTATAAGAGCTTACCAAAAAATAAGATGACTGTCGAAGTACAAGTATTTGTCGGAGTGACAGGGCTAATGAAGATCACTACATTAGAATTAATTATAATATTAGTGATCTTTAAATTATATTATAAAGTAATTATATCTTCAAAAACAATACAATAAATTACCTGCTTTGAATTTTCTATCGAAGATGAGGTGCTGAAAAAATAAAGAAAGAAGAGAGGGAGG
Source organism: Euryodendron excelsum (assembly GCA_033060915.1). Lineage (NCBI taxonomy): Eukaryota > Viridiplantae > Streptophyta > Magnoliopsida > Ericales > Pentaphylacaceae > Euryodendron > Euryodendron excelsum. Next base: position 36,235,869 of record CM065384.1, on the reverse strand, counting down.
GAGAAAGAGAAGGTCACCGAAAAATAAAGAGTTTAGAGAGTGAGTGAGAGAGAAGAGAAGGAGAAAGAGTGAGGAGAGACAGTGAGGGAGTCTGAATGAAAGAACAAGAAAAGGGAGGGACGTGAGGGAGAGAGGAGGGGGGCTGGCAAAGTGAGGGAGAGAAAAGAAGAGGAAGAGGGGGGTAGCTAGACGTAAGGGAGGGGGGGGGGGGGGGGGGGCCCTTGGCAAAGTGAGGAAAAGAAATGAAGGGGGCAGGGGGGGCAGCGGGGTGGACGTGAGGGAGAGAAAAAAAAGGGGGGGGGGGGGTAAAATGAGGGACGTGAGAGTGAAAGAGAGATTCGTGAGTGTATAAAAATTAAAAAAAAAACACAGTTGGAGACTGTGTTTACAGAGAAACACAATTCAAGGTTGCATTTTTTTGTAAAATGCAATTTTGAACTGCGTTTTTTTTTAAAAATGCAATTTTGAATTGCGTTTTAAAGTATTTTCGAAATAACATTTGTCAAATTGATATTTTGGGAATAAATTAAAAATATAAATTAGTATGGGAAAAAAACCCTCTCTTTGACTAACACATTATTGTGCGATATTGAACTGTTTTATGTACGTTGTAGTGCGCATGTCTTGAATTAAATTGTACAAGCAGCATTGAAAGTGCATTAACACTATGGTTAACACTTGGAGTTTCCTGTGAGTTTAATTTAAAAGGTTTGGGATCTGGGTCTATCTTTTTGAGGTGAAAACTATCATAATTTTCTAGCTTTTGATTATTTGTTTGGAGGTTAATCAGGGGGGTTCTATTTTCATGTTTTGAAACAAGGTGAGATGATTTGATTTAGTATCTGTCTACCTTTTTTACTTCTATTGACAGATGGTTGTCTAACTAACTGTTTTCAGAAACCATGCTGGAGCTATGCTAGATGTTGGAAGGGCATCATGGTTGGCGGTGAGCTTTGTAACTCCAAACAAAATTTTTGTGGGCTCATACAACACAGATTTAGTTCTCAAAACTTTGTATTTTTGCTCAGGGTAAGAGGAAAATCTTATGTTTCATATGGTTGTCAGTTTTTTTTTTTTTTTATGTGGAAAAGAGTACATAATATTCATATTGTAAATTCCTTTTACTAAATCATGGTTGACATTTAGACGTTTATATTGCTATAGTACTTAGTTATGTTGTGATATGAATGTCATATAATGGTATTTTTGAAAACAAAAACATATGTGATTTTGTGGAGAAATTTGACGCTGGGTTGTTTTTTATTTGGTTTTGTGAATTATTATGGTAGGCGTGATGTTGGGTTTTTTTTATGTGATTTTGTGGTGACGGGTTTAGGTTATTTACAGTTATACTCCCAAACAAATTAAAAAAAAAAAAAAAAGAAAGAAAGAAAGTTAAACTGGTTGCATTTGGGTTCATGAGTTTGGGCTAACCCGGCTTATATCTGACCCGTCCTTTAAATAAGCTAATTCCATTTGATCACTTTTAACTCACAACCCATTTAAAATCTGTCCGAACCCACCTATTTGTAACTCCTAAAATGTAGTTACATTTGTGGTAACTACATTTACTCCAAAATCACTGGCTTTTTCAAAGATTCCCATCCAACGGTTAGTTTTTATGTTTTTTGATCCATCAGCTACGATTGCACCGGTACTGATGCAGTAAAAACTCAAAACAGTAAAATTTTCCTTTGTTACATAAGAGCAACTATTAACAACTTACGCAATGATTAAAAATAATAAATAAAGTATAATCTCTGGAATTGAGGTACGGTTCATACATCACTTCCTACAAATAGAAAAATTGAACAAAGCCATCAGGAAACCAGCAGGTTTAAGAGAAAATGGATAGGGTAATATGTCTATAACAGAGTAGCTAGAATTTATTGTGAAACACAGGAGATGTATGGAAAGGGAGAAGCACGTTAACTGTAAGTTGGACCTACAAGGAAACTAAATTCGCCTTTTTTTTTGAGATAGGGGAAACTAAATTCATTGATACCAATTTTGTCTTAATCTATACCTACCAATAAATCACACATTTGGAATCGGTGTTGCAATGACTTAACCGCTTGAATAATTTTATTTTTAAAAGAATATTTCAAAACTTTAATTGTATTAATTTTTTTTATGCTATAGTTTTAGTGTCATATTTATATGGACTGTTACATATTTTATTTATGATTTTACGGCCTATTTATATTGGACCATCATTGGCCATTCATGTACTGGGCGGTTACACATTCTAAGAGTCCTGCAAAAGGTCCGCTATCATGCCACTGTTAATTCACACTGTCATCCATTGATATTCAGACATGCATAGTCATACCCTCGGGCCTCAGTTTTTACTCTTCCACTGTTTTACATATTTTCATCCTATATTTTGGACGCGTTGGATCCATTTCTATATTTCGTTCCATACAGAAATAATCCAACTTATATCTCATACTACAAGTTGGGTTAATCAGGATCGTAACATATCATCACACTCCATAACCAACGTTTATGGTAACCCATCTTACTAGTTGTGTGACTTTGCGGATCTTTTTTTTTAATAAGTAGCAGCTTTCCCCAAGTCATCCCAAAATAGATAGGTTGTGAGCCATCGAGTTGGATCTTGGAGCACTGATGTCTGTTAAAACTTTTTAACGGAATTCCTTTAGGATAGTGATACCATACGTCACGATTCTCATAGGCCAACTTTTTTATATATTATTTTTGATATAATTATGTTCTAGGTATGTATGTTTTAATATTCATTTTGTTTAATTTTGTTTATTTGTTTCTTGTTAAATATACCTATGTTTCATAAATTATAGTATATTTCTGAGAGTAATTTCATTGAAATTGGAAAAAAAGAGAGATAAACACAGAAACTTTACAATACTAAGATCCGGCAGCTGTAATGCATCCAAAATCTTGCAATCTCAGCAATTTTTTATTTTCTTTGTAGCCCATGGAAGTCCACAGCGAAGGAGAAATCAAAAAGACATCGGCAATGTGGTTCGTGGCCAAAGCTAAGGTTCATTTCAGAATTAAGCAGAGTACTTAATGTGACTTTGCTAGCAGTGTGGTTCGTGGCCAAACAAAGCCTGGCTGATAACACCACCCCAATCCTAATGTAATTTAGTATCAGTAGACTCAATCTGCCATAAGAAGGCTAACTAAAGCTACTAGTTAACATGGCAACTCTTTTGGGGTTAGACTGCAGGAGATTTATTTTTTGTGAGTAGTTGCGGACCCAAGATTTGTATTAAGGGGGGCTAAGGTAAAATTTTTAAAATTTTATAGGGGCAAAAGTAAATTTTTTTGAATCATGGGGGCCAATGCACTATATTTGATCATAAATACCTCAAACTCTATGGGAGGTACAAATAATTTGTGAAGTTTAGGAAGGGTTGTGGCTCCCACCCGCCCCCTTTCGGTCCGCCAGTGCTTGTGAATACCTTAATTCTAGCATAGATGACCTATCTTAAAACCATTCGAGAGAGAAAATTAGTTAAAGTGCGTATAAATTAAACCAAATACCCTTGACTGCATAACTAAAAAAAAAAAAACAATAAAAAAAAGTTACTAATTAACGGGTTTATCTAACAATTGCGTCAGCTTAAACTACAGTACCTTAACTACTTAGAGTTTCAACTAGTGATCTAAGTAATTAACCTAACGCTTCGTTTGGAATTCGAATTTTCGGTGAAAAAAAAAATAGAATAAAATAAAAGAGTAATTTTACACACTTTTCCATCACATTTTTCTTTTCCTTTACTTTTTAACCAAAAATTCGGGTTCCAAACAAAACTTTAATTAAACCTTTAAATGCCCAAGAAACACCAATCTACAATGTGATATATTAACCAAAGCATTGACACTTGCTTTCCATAGTAACGAAGAAGATGAGATTTATTGAACCACCAAAATGAAGGGAATTTTTCTCGTATTAGTGTTAATATCAATTAACTAAGAGTAGAAGAAACTGAAAATGTTTCAAGATCAGAAATTTCTTATGCGTAGCCCTCAATTGCAGGAATCTCCATGCATGTAATGAAACGATGTGATTTCGATGAAGTTGCAAACAATAAAAAAATATATATAAATAACCATTTGACATTCAGCTTATTGAAAATATTGAAGTCCCAATATTTGCTAATGTCGAACGGAAGAGAGAAGAGGAGGGGGGGAAAAAAAAGAAGAAGAACAATTCCAACATTTGCATGACGCAAACAAACTAAAAACACGAAAGAAGGAAAAAAAAACAAAATAAAACGTAGGATAATATAATATCAGATGTGGCACAACATGATACTTGTCGCGGGAACTAATATCTTCAAGACTAATCAGGACTCAAGCACCTGAGGGAAGAAGGAGCATAATTAGATCTCCATTCCAAATTAAAATTTGCAAATGATATAATAAACAGAAAAAAAAGGAATAAAAGAGGAAAAGAAGCACAACTAACAAGCTGCAACAGCTTGGAAATCAATTTTTTAGTACCTCATTGAAAGTTTTGGTACCGTACTATAAAAAATGAGGTGAAAAAGAATGACTAGCTGTTCTTTTAGCTTAATTGCATGCAGAATTCGTAAAGCAAAACATCAACAGTCTTCAACTAGGTAATGGGCACAAGTGACTATTATTGGACCAGCTCAAGGGTGAACTCAGAAATTTTGTTGGAGAGTCCAGGTAAAAAAATTTCTGGGTCAAGGTAAAAAATTTTTAAAGTGTAGAGGGTTAAAATAAAATTTTTAAATTTTAAGAGACCAATACACTATTTCATGTGATAATTACACAAAACTTCATACGACCTAAAGAAAATTTGAAAAACTTAGGGGAGCGGCTGCTTTTCCCTAGTATAGATCCACTGCCACCACAGGACCTGCTCAACCATTGCGTCCTTGATCTCATCAGATATCATATTTGGAAAATATAAGTAGGTATTTAAGTCTATGTGAAGCTGTCTGTTGATAGATTTCTCAACCCTAACCATTGTTACGTCATTAAAAAATTACATTTCCATCAATTTTCATCTAAATTTGTATCCAAAATGCTTTAACCACAGTACGTAAGCTGTTTCAAGAGATTAAATACTTCGATAGTAATTAAATTGTATCTACTAATGCTGTATTCGGATCACAGATTTATGGAGGCAAAAGGAAAATGATTGGGAAATGAAATTACTCTTGTTATTTGGTTATTAAGAAAAAGTGGTGGGTAAAAGAAAAAAGAGAAATGAATGAAAAAATCATATTATTTCATTTACTTTCACATTGTTATTGATAAATGCCTATTTATTTCTTTCTCATTTTTTCAATGTAACCAAACAAAAGTATAGAATTTGACTGGCGCAATGCAGAAAATTGGTGGTTTGCCATTTTAGGTGCAATTATTTCATTTAGTTACCGAGACAATGAGCTAGAGTCATACCTAATCATGGTTGAATTGTAGTTGTAGCTCCTCTCCCTCCGCATGCTTGACCAGTTCCAAGGTTGTTCTTGATCGCATGCAATTGAGATAAAACATCTGTAATGTCCAACCGGTCTCTTGGCAATTCCTCTGAACAAGCAATTCCAACTCTAAATAACGAAATCAAGCACTCCTGAATTTTGCGACTGCTATCATGGCTCTGATTCCCGGTTATGTCAATGATCGAGCTCATCTCCCCCCCTTTTTGTTGTTGAAGCAGTTTTGGATCAGCAATCTGTGCTACTTCTTCAGGCAATGCCATCTTAGCAAATTTATGGAGATTCAGACCGTCACTAAACATGCTGTCAGTCGGCCTCTTCCCTGTAAACATCTCCAATAAGAGGATGCCGTAACTGTAAATATCACCAGATGTTGATACTTCATTTCCCGTGCCATACTCTACGATTCATGCATCATACTCGGTAAATACAATAGATAAGAAGCTTGGTTAGAAGCATAACAAACAAGAATAAGGTATCTTCTGCAGACAACTCTTAGTGGAAAACAAGTTTAGAACTTTGCAAGCAGTACAGTTTAAGGTAAGCTGGGAATGAATTTTGTCTTTTTTAATTGAAATAACAACCTTATGGTTTGTGTTCTTGTTTCACGAAAGAGGGCTGAAGCAAAAACAAATCCATTGATCTGCTTACAAGGCCTGACATTTCACTCAATTGTGTCATTTGCAATTTTTTCTTATGGCGGAAAATTTTAAAATTTAAAACCTTCCTATTCAACTAGGATAATACTTATAATTTCGCCTATCATGGTGTTTCTCTTAAAAAAAAAATGGCCTTCATCATTTTTATTATCAGAAAATGAAAAAATTTTTTTATCGTCTTGATTGACATAACAAAGAACCTGAATGTGTCTGCCTTATTGAAAATTTTTGCCCAGAAGTAAAACCTCAGAACAATAAAAATAGAAATAAGTAAGCTTAAATTGTTTTGGGTGCGATATCTACAAATTTCAGTGTAACCAAAGAGAAACAGCTATAGCACTCTTTTTTTCTTTTTACTTTTTTTTGTTACACCATAGCACTATTAATTTGTTAGGCACAATTTGAGACCAGTGGTGGCTCTAATAATTTTTGTTGTTAGGGTCATGCAAAAATTTAAAACTAATTCTCAAACTATGAACAAAGAAAAATCTTAATACATTGATATTATTATTTTTGACAAAAAATGTAAATATATACACATTACAATTGACCTTGTTGAGATTTCATAGTTTTAGAATCATAACACAATAAACTCCTTATCCATACTATCAGATACATCAATTTAATCTATATTACCAAACTATCATTCATTATCTAATCTTTCATTTGGTTATGCAATTGATTCTTTATGAAATTGAAAAAATCGTTTCTACTATTATAGTCGCTACCAGTAAAATCAATGTTGATTTCACATGCAAATGAGTATTTTTTTTGTAGAGAGTGAAAAACTGTTTGAATTCGCTCAGCTTAGGAGCTCAATTTTACACTATACAAGTTATGTCACTGCAAGAATGTCCACTAATATCTAAACATTGAACGACTGCAAGATACATTCTGTATACAACTTGTCCAGTTCACATAGATAGTGTCTATTATCATATGAAATAAAATATTTTTTCCAAAAAAAAATATTAAACATTGAAACTTGACCTTATGGTAAATCCTCCCTTGCAGAGTTTGAAATTTGATTGCCTTCCATTTCTTTTACTTCGTGAGTTCTTTTTTTTTTTATTTATTGGATTGTTGGGTCAATGATTTAGACAATGAGTGCAATTTTTTGATCAAATTATTTTTGACAAACACTAATATTACAAAAATTAGGCTAATGTTTAGTTGACTCCAGTCCATACTATGAGGCACAGCCCCTGAGTTGGACTGTTGATGTTGAAAATCAAAACAAACTCGAGTGCAATGCAGATGAACTGCAGAAAAGAAGAAAAGGAAATGTACAAAAAATAAGTCCTCTAAAATAAGAGGGGATGTATTGTGTGCAAGTAACAAATAGGTTAAAAATCTGACTTTTTTCTTTAATTCTCTACTTTAGAGAGCAAGATACAAGTTATATGGTTTGACGGTATAAAAAACTACAAAGAAAGAAAAAAAAAATCTTAGTTATGAACTAATAGATCTTGCCAGGGTACGGTAGGTTAACACAGGCAAATATTTGCCAAACATTTATTCGTGTGCTTTTTGCTGAAACCAAATAACATTCAACTCTAACTCAGTCAGTGAAAGTGGGCTACTCAAGCAAAAGCGAATGAAGTATATGTTCCTTGCAAAGCAAAAGTGAAGAAGAAAACAAAAAAGAGCATTTACCTGGAGCAGCATAACCAACGGATCCTCTCAGGCCAATAGAACTAGATTGATTTGCAGCAGAGTCGTACGTGGCTTGTGGAAGGAATCTTGCCAACCCAAAGTCACCTACGTGTGCAGTCATTTCATCATCCAGAAGAACATTGCTAGGCTTCAAATCACAATGAGCTATTGGTTTCGGGCAATTATGATGAAGATAATCAAGCGCAGAAGCAACATCGACGGCAATATTTAATCTCTGTAAAAAGTTTAAATTCCTCGATTCCCCATGCGCTTCGCCTTCATTCTCATCAGGATGCAACCACTTTTCTAGGCTCCCATTGACCATGAAATCATAAACTAGAGCTTTGAAATGGTTACCTTGATAATCAATGCTTGAACATGCTGTGAGCACCTTTACAAGATTACGATGTTTGATGCTCCTCAAGGCCTCACACTCGGCTTTAAAACTCTTGGAAGCTTCATGAAATTGAAGGTTTAGTACCTTCACTGCAACAATTTTGCCACCCTGTTCCAAAATTCCTTTATACACCGAACCAAAACTGCCAACACCAATCAAATTGGTAGGAGAGAACCCATCAGTAGCTTTTAGTAGGCTTTGGTAGGACAACTTCAAAAATGGATTCCCAAGGATTCTAAAGGAAGTTACTTCACATGTTTTTCTAAACCAAGGAAGAACCCAAAAACGGAACACCAGAAATAATCCTAAAAGCCCACAAGTTATGGGAGCTATTAATTTCAAGGTCAGAGTAGATCTTTTCTTTTTAGATCCTTGAGAGTTGCAACTCGGTAGCTGTAATTCAGGTATACCGCCACAAAGCTTCTCGTTCCCCTTTAGAGAAACTGCAGATGCATTTTTAAAGATGCCTGTTCTTGGTACCGTACCCTCAAAGTCATTTAGTGACAGATTTAATTCCTGCAAGAAGACAAAGCCCTCCAAATAATCAGGGATTTTTCCGGACAAATTATTGCGAGAAAGATCTAATTCCTCGATACCTCGTAAGTCGCTCAAAGATGAAGGAAGGATCCCATGGAAGTTGTTGCCCTCCAAAAATAGGAACGTTAATTTTACACAACTGCCAAGAGTGCCTGGAATTTCACTGGACAACTTGTTGTCAGAAACATCCAATAACTCTATATTTTTCAAATTTCCAACTTCCATGGGAAGTGAACCAGTCAAATGGTTCAGAGATAGGTCTAGAAAAAATAATGTTGAGAGACTGATAAATTGTGGGGGTATCGTGCCTGTAAGGTTGTTCTGAGAAAAACTTATTTCTGCCAAATTTGGACATTTACCAAGACTTGGAGGGATGCTGCCAAAGAAATGATTTCTTTCTAAATAAAGTTTGACTATCAAAGTTAAATTCCCCAAAGATAATGGGATGTTCCCTGTGAATTTATTAACTGAGAGTGCCAAATACTGCAACTTGTGAAGCTTCTCAATAGTAGTTGGAATGTTACCTGTGAATTGATTAACTCTCATGTCAATCGCCTCCAAATTGACCAGACTCCCTATCTCATTTGGGATGCTACCAAATAATTTGTTGTTCTTCAAGTCAAGTATAGCAAGATTGGTGGAGAAGTTGCTGATGTATTCGGGCAACACCCCTCCAAAATTGTTATCGCCTATGATTAGCCGGCGTAAGTTGGTGGCATTGGTCAAAGAGGAGAGAAAGTTCAAGTCACCAACTTCCCCAAATCCTAAATGATTTTTATAAACTATTAACATTTGCAGATTATGCAGCTTCTTCAAAGTAGGCACTTTTCCAGTAAGTTTATTGGCTGCAATTGCAAGTATTTCTAGTTTGGAGGCGTTGGATATGGAAACAGGAATGGATCCGGTAAATAGGTTCCCAGCAATGCTAAGAAATCGAAGACCAGATAAAGTATTTCCCAAGTCCAAGGGAAGGCTCCCGTGAATTTGGTTTGTTCCCACATCAAATTCAGTCAAAGAAGACAGATTAAAGATTGAGGAGGGAATGGTACCAAACAACCTATTCACTCCCAACGCAAGAACTTCTAGGTTTGTCAATTGGCCTAGAGTATCAGGGATATTCCCACTAATACTATTTTCAGTTGCATAGAACTTTTGAAGAGATGATAAATTCCCCAGAGATGGAGGGACATGTCCTATTAGCCCGTTAGTGTGTACATACATTAGCATGAGCTTAGATAGGGAACCAACCTCCAAAGGAATCTTCCCTTCTAACTTGTTGTAATATACAGACAAGATAATGAGGTTACCGCAACTAGATATATTGCCAGGAATTTCGCCACTAATTGAATTATTGTTCAGCGACAAGTCTTGCAGTCTTCGCAAATGGCCAATTTCTGGAGGGATTACATGAATGAAGTTATTGCTATCCAACCATAATTTTCTAAGAAAGCTCATATTACCGATGTGAGGTGAAATGGAACCTGTCAATTGTCGATCCACCAGGTCCAACGCAATGACCCTCTGGTGTCGGCGACCACACGTAACACCAAGCCACCGACAAAAGTGGATAGATTCGTTCCAGGAGCTCAGAGCCCTAGAAGGACCGTCGGTTACTTTGGCCTTGAAAGCAAGCAAGGCCAGTCGGTCAGTCTCGTTCCCACCACGTACTGAGCTGGCTATATAGGGAAAGCCTGAACACAAACACAAGACAACAATTAAGAGCATCAAAACAAATGGCCCTGACACTCCTAAACCCATCTGGGGATTGGAAAGTCTCATTGAGTTTCGAAGTTCTCTCTCCACAATATTTCAAAGTGACCAAGGTTTTGCGCTTGATTTATTTATGCCTAGGATCATATACAATATATATGTACATATTTGAATGTACAAAAGAGAAATAACCAGGATTGCTTTGAGGACACATCAATTTCTTAGTCTTCTCTTTTTCTTTCTATCCTTGGAAGTCTGTGTTGAAAGCAACTTTTCAATCCTTTTCCCTTCTTGATAATTTTTGCGTACACATAAGTCTTTGAATTTCTTGCGTGTCTGGTGCGCAAAATTTAGAATCTTGACTTGAGTAGAGGCGATGGCCCAATCATCTCATGTTTGATGGTGAGTGGGACGCTCTCTTTTTCTGGTCCTCGTTTAAGTAGGAAATTGCCTAGGATGGAGCCAGCTTTGCTTACTCTAGTCAAAGCAATATTTTTAGGTCATGGAAGTCTACCGCCACGGAGAAATAAGGAAAAAGGGTCATCAATCAGCTTATTTCTTGACTTAAATAAGAAGTAAGAAAAGGGTAATAATAACAAGAGCAATGTTAGTAACACACGATTTTACCGTTGTTTGGACCGTCGCTCCGTATTACAGTGACGCGTGTGATGAATTTGACAAAATTGAGACCTAACAATGCCGGTTGTGCTACTTGCAAATGGGTTAGACTTATGAGAGTACATACAAGCGGGTTAGACTCGTGACAACAAAATATTAAACGCACATGGACTGACAACAAAATATTAAATGTTAAATATTAACATATTTAATATTCATCTAAAGCACAAAAAAGAGAAGCGTAGGAACTTCTACATAAACAAAAAAATAAAAATGCTATTTCTTGAGAGAGATAATACAAAAAAATTATACCAAATGATGCGGCCACAACATTTTATAACTAAGAGTTATTATAATATATGTTTTCATTTTAAATAAAAAACTATCATTCAAATCACATCATCTGTAAATAATTTTTTTTAATGAATTTTCAATTTTTATTGCATTAATAAAAAATAATATATTTTTTTATTTTTGTAATGGTTGTATTTGTAAGGAAAATCATATTTTTTGTTGTAATTAATGTAACTCCTTACATGCTTGTATGTTTTTTAAAATGTATGTATAATCTCAACGGATAGTTCAATGGATACAGGAATGAGTTGTGAATTTAAACATCTTGATTTTCAAATGTAGCAATCCTCTTGGGATCACCATGAGAAATTTACTTTTTGCAAATCCCCTCGTCCAGGTTGTCTTTGCACCTTTGATCAAATTGAGATAGAGATTAGTCGAGATATGCATACACTATTCCGGACACTGACAGGATAACCAAAAAATTGTATGTATTTTTTTTGTGGCCATGTGCCTTTGGGTTTTTTGGTAAGTATATGAGGTTGCTAAAATGATTAATTTAAAAGTAGTTCTTTCAAAAAAAAAAAACTTGAAAACAAAAATACGTTATAAAACTAAAAAAATATAAAGTAGATAATATAACTCAACACAAAGTAAAAGAAATAGTTCTTTAGAAACTGACAAATATTTATCATATTAGTTTTTCTAGAACAATTAAGGATAGCTCTTCTGAACCACCTAATACTTTATTAATAGTACATGACTAAATAGAATACAACATAATTCTTGAGGATTTACCTATACATCATTTCTTTCTATGTTCTCTCTACTTTCCCCTTTCTATTTTCTCTCTATTTTTTGTTGTACCTTGAACTATCTCTGGGCCCCTGTATTTATAATGGTTTGGAGTCGGTGACTTGAGGCAGTTATACTGCCTTAATGTCATCCACCGCCTCATAACACTCCCTCCTTGAATGACAGCAAAATAGTACAATATATATATATATATATATTGTTGAGTATATTAAAACTGCCTCATTAAATCTTGCTAGGAAAACTCAGTGAAAAAAACCTTGGTGAAGATAAAAGAATACAATGCTTAACTCCCTCTGTTCAATAAAACTTGTTTGCTTCATGAAAGATTTTTGAGACGGCACATACCAATACCATACATAAGTTTCTCAAATGTTGCAGTAGGTAGTACTTTAGTAAATAAGTCTGCCAAATTGTCACTTGTGTTAGAGATTTATACCAAAAGACATGTTTTGTGTAATGGCTTTAGTATTTATTAATAAATTAGTTATTCCATTTTAATGAGAATCTATGTGAACAATGTTTGCATTGTGTTATTTATTTAATGATTATGCATGTGTATCTCTTATTCTATATAGTAGATGATTTGGTGTGTAGAGTACGGCTTACACATGGAAGATCAAATCATTTGTTCTTATGGAATATAAGCTTATTGTTCACAGTCTTAGATGAAACTGGACATACAATCAGTAGGACTGTAGCACGAGGTTTTAATAGGTTTGTCTTGACTATGGGGAACGATATAGTTCCAACTCCTTACACTAGTACACTTTGTGTGTATTGAACATGACTGTGTTAAGGTAATTGTTTTTATACTGACTATATAAAATAATTAATACCTCATGATTATTGTGAGTGTTTATGCTCTTAATCCTAATATAATAAATAAACACGTGCATATAATGTTTATTGTTTTGATTCACAGAAGAGTGAGATTTTTTGTGGATCAATAAACTCAGTGAGTTGGACAATAACATTACGTGTATGGTTAATATTAATTATTAATAGAATCCACGTCCCGGTATAGGGATTGATGATACCCCCTTGAAGAAGTTTATAAGTTTTGATTATGTCAAACCTTGCAGGTGGATTATGAATCCGACATATCCAATAAGTTAAGTGGAAGGTCTCAAGGAATTAAATAAGTCTATTAAATTTAATTGTCAGTAATTTAATTTAATAGACGGGCATCTGTAATCTTAACGTGGGGAGATAAATAAGTATTTAATAATATGGAGCTCGAAATATAATTCCTAGTATGACAGAGAATACAATTATAATTCATTAGTGATATAAATTATAATTTATGTAAATAGGGATTAATCCTAGTTGGATTAAGAATCCTTATTTGCGTAGGAAACCCTAATTATACTAATCTTATGATCAATGTTGTAGTCTCTATATATACGCACTTTAAGAGCAGTTAGGGTTACACTTGCTCATAATTGAGAGATACACGTTTTTGTGAGGAAGAAAAACCCTAACAGCTGGGAGTCCACTCTCTATAGAGTAAGGCGTACATGAGGGATATAACAGAAGTCTGAAGGTTGTGTTTGAGTAGTTGATTCGTGCTTGTTGTTGATACTTGTTATTCGGGATCAAACTAGAGAGATCTCGAATGTATGATTCTAATAATGTAAATTAGGCTATGCTTATTAGATTAGAATATTTAGTAGTATACGTATGCAGTGTAGCCAGGTCGTAAAAAATTCCGCAGTCCCCAGCAACTTGAATGTATTTGCTGGACATCAATATCGCCATTCTTCTAGAGTTCATGTGTATGAAATAATTTTGGAGAAATATGCTTCGTTTTGTCACATTTGATGTCGCCTCTCTTAATCTATGCAATACAAGCCGCATTATCTTTATATAACATTGTCGAAGTATCGTTTACTGTAGATAATCCACAACTTTCTTAAATATGTTGAATCATATATCTTAGCCAGATGCACTCTTGGCTTGCTTTATAAATTGTAATTATCTCGGAATGATTTGAAAAAGTTACAATTAAGGTTTGCTACACAGATCACCATGATATAGCGCTGTTACCATGAGTAAATATATACAAAGTTTGAGACCGAGTTTTATGTGGATTAAAAAGGTAGCCGGCGTCTGTATAATTAATTAATTCAAGTTGTGATTCTTTTGAATAGAATAAACTCATATTAGTTGTCCTTCGTCGATAACGCAATATATACTTAATTTTTTTTCAATGTCTTTGTATTGGTGCAGAACTATATCTTGGCAATAAGTTGACAGAGAATGCTATATCAGGTCTTGTACAATTTGCAAGATACATAAGAGCACCAATTGCACTAAGATATGGTACTTCAAGACCAAAAAGGTCTTCACCATCTTCTCGAGGACGGAAATGATCTTTCTGTACATCTAGTGATTGGACAACTAATGGAGAACTTAATGATTGAGCTTTGTTCATGTAAAACTACTTTAAAATCTTTTCAGCATATGCCGATTGATGGATAAGAATTTTATTTGATAAGTACTCAATTTATAATTCAAGACAATACTTTGTTCTCCCAAGATCTTTCATTTCAAACTTCTCTTTCAAATAATTAACGGATTGTTTTCACTCGTATAAAGACCGATGAAGCTTAATAGAATATTAGCTATGGGGTTTTGAGATGTATGTTTCAGGCATTTTAAACCCTTTTGGTATTTTGATATATATATATATATATGTGTGTGTGTGTGTGTGTGTGTGTGTGTGTCTTTTTCTAACTCTCTATATAAATAAGTTGTCACTATGTTCATTAGATGCATAGCCAATCCTTCAGAGATTACTAAGCTAATAAAACATCTTAATGTAATTGCATCTATTACAGGAGAGTAAGTCTCATCATAATCAACACATGGTCTCTGCGAGAAACCTTGTGCTACGAGTCGTGTTTTATATTGTACTATTTCATTTTTCTCATTTCACTTTCTTAAGAATAGCCATTTATAACCAACTGGTTTTACATATTCAGATGTTTGGACTATGGGTCCAAATCTGTTACATTGTACTAATGATTTTAATTATGCTTTAATAGTATCTTTTCATTGTGACCAATTATTTCTTTGTCGACATTAGTCGACTACCTGTGGTTCAATTTTTTCATTACTTCTGGTTATATCAAGAGTCACTTTAAATGAAAATATATTGTTGACAATGAAAATATATTGTTGACAACCATCTTATTTCTATTCCAGTTTTCTTCTGTATTCATTTAACTTATTGAGATATCATTATTTTTAGGTACCATTTCATTTGCAGGAGATATCTCTTCTAGGGATTCTTTTTCATGATTCTCTTCTTCAAGAAGTTTAGATATTAGATTCTCTTTAGAAGTACCAACTTGTTTATACATTTTTCTTGTGTCTTTCTTTTTTAGGGAATAGTATCTTTTGCACCAACAGACCTCCCATGCTTGAAGCATGCTTTAGAATCATTTGCTACTGTACTAATAGATTGTCCTACATGGACATCAATACGTGCTAGAGTATTAACAGCTGGTATATGTGATTTTGTCTTATTCTCTTGTGTTAGTGAATGCATCAGGTAATTGATTTGCAATTGTTTGTAAATGAATAATTTTGTGAATTTCTGATACACATTAACTTGTTCGAGGATCAATATAAGACAACGTTGAAGCGTTCCAACTGATCTCTTGTTGTTTTGTAATTGCGTCTTTTCTCCCCCTAATTGTGGAAAGATTGACTCATCAAAATGACAATCCACAAAACGTGCCTTAAAGACATCACATGTTAAAGGTTCTAGATATCTAATAATAGATAGAGAATTAAAACCAACATAAATTCTATGTCGATGTTGAGGACCCATTTTAGTATGCTGTGGGGGTGAAATTGGAATATATACTGTAAGTGGGATTTTTCGGGAAGGCTGGGCCAAAATCTCAAGCCCCAAATGGATGAGTCCAAATATCTCCTGCAAGACAAGGAGATTAGAATAGGTCGACCTTCAGTGGGCCGATCACACTCCGAAGATTAAGTTAGCAAGCTTAATCGATAAAGGTGAATGAAAGTTGTGAATACTTGGAGTTAACTGTCCATACCTGGCTTTCGATGCCTTGGGTATTTATAGAATCTTTGAGGGAGTGTGTTTTGCCTTGGCCTACCAGCATGCTCTCATAGCCTGCTGGGTAGGCATCATCATTGACGCCGCCTGATTATTTACAAGGTCTGGCGCATTGTCGTGGAGGATTCCGGCTGACCGGACGTGTATGTCGACGTCGCGTGGGCAGCCGCTTGTGCATTTAATGTGAGTCAACTCTGCATTTAATGCGCAAAAATCGCTAGCGGTTTAGGCTCGCTTTTCGCAGTTTGGGCTATGCTGTGAAGGAGGTCGGCAGTCAAAGCTGGCCTTCCCTCTAATTCTAATCTGGGCCTACCATGCAGCCCCAACTTTAATTTGCGCAGATTGGGCCTCACCCATTGGGTTGGGCTGGGGGTTATTCCCCCACAATTGCCCCCCAGCCTTTGTGTTGTTTTGGCTTCTGAAACGGCCAAGGGCTGTAATGGTCACCAGACCACATAAATGGCGGGGATTTTAAAAGATTCATTGGTGGGGCGTTATTGAATCGACGGTTGATGTGACGCTTCGGCAGAGCATCATGATTAACGCCGTTTTACCGTGTACGAACTGACGGCTCTGGTGTGTATAAAAGAGCGACGCCCTAATCAGTTGGAAGACACTTGCTCTTTTTCCTTTGCCTCTTGAATAGCGTGTGCGTCAGCTGTTTCGGCACCCACCACTGTAAGTGTCCTTTGAGCCCGCAACTCTTTTGCTCTTCACTGTATTCTGTGTTTTGACGGTTGCCCCCTGATGGCGTCCCGTCTTCGTAAAATGCTAGATGGTCCGTCGGCCCTTGCTTCATTCAGGGCCAGGTTTGACATCCTAGATGAGATCGGCTTAGAGCTGATCGACCCCAATAATTACCGTATGGGCGAGACTGAGAAGGGAGGGCCATTCCCAGTCATCGCCATCGTAGAAGGGGGACTCAGGTTTCCCCTTCACCCTCTTCTTCGTAAGTTCATAGTAAAAAATAAGGTGTCGCCATCCCAGTTAGCATTGAACGTGTACAAGATCTTTTTTGGCATGCTTGAAATAAATCGGCTCCTGGGTGTGAACTTGGGCCTTGCCGAACTGGACTACTGCTACACTCTTTGTAAAGTCGGAGGTAGTTATAAAGTCTACCTCCGGGCGGTAAAGAAGTCCTTAGAGTTAGTGAAGTATCTGCCTTCCTCAGGGAAGGGCGTCGATGACGTTAGGGTCTGGGTAACCGGTCGATGGGAGTTTGGCAACGTTCTTGAGAAGGATAGACCGGCGATTCGATGCCCTAGAGTGCCCGTCGAACTAGGTTTGATGCTGATCTCTCATACTGTGCATCATTTTAAATTTCAATGTGCAACAAAACTGACTCTCGAATTTTTGCAGACACGGGGAAGCGGTTGAAAGCTTGTGACTGGTTAGTCAACTCTGACGACCTCAACAGGGTTTTGAACTACGTCGGCGAAGGTCGACTAAGATACGTTGCTCGGGCTGCACACATTTTGCTTTCCTACCCGCTGCGATACTCAACTTTCACTGCCGAGACGGGTGTTCCCCAGAGTACACTTGCAAGATTAGTGAAGGAAGGTGCCGAAGGAGACTTCGAGGAGATCCCCACCAGAATAGCGATCGAAAGGGCGCGCAGTCCTACAGGCATGACAGTCGCGGTTGATCCTCCATCGGAGCCAGCTGGTGAAGAACGGCACGAAGCGCGATCGAAATCACACACTCGGCATCCACTTCGTCACCGTATACTGTGCCCGACCGCCGAGTTAAGATTCCTGCAAGAACAAGGGATTCCAGCCCATCCCCCGATGAAGAGGACAGCATGAGTCTGAGGGAGAGAATGTTTGCTCTCGCGGGCCAGTCGCTAAGGTCGGCCGCCCCCTATTCCGCCGAAACTCCTCCAGCCGAGCTGGTGATAACTCCCGTGGAGGAAGCCCCTCCCGTGCAATAGAGGCCAGAGACTCGACAACAGAGGAAAAGGAGGCCCGATGTCACTCCTCCAACTTCGGCGCCCAACAAGGAAAAAGGAAAAGGCGCGGTGAACGAGGTCGGCGAAACTGTGACCATCACTCTGGACATTTTAGGCCGTCCTATGATGACAGCAGATTCTATGATTGAGCAGCCCGAGGTGGCATTTGGTGTTATTAAGAGCGTCCTTCAGCAAAAAGACGTGGCAAAGCTGGGCGAAGCAAGTGACTCAGCCATCTTTATGGGTGCTTTTCATGACTCGGTGCTGGTAAGTCGGCACTGACTTTTAAACTGATTAGAGATTCTTTTGGACATTCGCTCTCGAAATGACCTTCTCTTATCTGTGTAGGTTTGTCTGAATTCCTTGGAGGCGATGATGCGCTTCCAGAAGCTTACCGAGGCTCATTAGGAACTCATTGAAGAGCACGGCCGCTTAAAGCTCGAGTGGATCGAGGCAAATAAGGAGCAGATCACTTTTAGGAAACAGGCCGAACAGGCTTCCGCCGAGCTTTTGTTGATGAAAGCCAATTTTGAGAAGAGAGATAAGGATCTGGCCGACCTCGAAAGGAAGTTCGATGTGCAGTCCGTAGATCTGCACAACGCAAATGCAGAGGTCGAGGCCTTTAACTCCGAAGTGGCCAAGCTGAAGGTGGAAGAAGAGGCCACACTGAAGAGGGGTGAAGAAAGGGGGGTCAAGCGTTTGGCCGAAGAGATGATGGACCTTAGTCGCTCCATATTCCGAAAGGGTTGGAACGGTGCCCTTGTCGTTGCAGAACTGGATAAGGCCTCTAACGTTTGGGGTCTTTGCCCGGACTTCTTCGATACTACCGAGGATGGCGTCGTTTGTCCCAAAAAAGTGCTTGCAAATGCCCAGTACAAACGAGAGCTTATCTTAAAAGCCGCGGCTGAAGAAGCTGCTGCTGAAAAGGAGAGAACTGAAAAATTGAAGGCCGCTGTCGAACCCCCTAAGGATGCGGAAGAGATTGTCGATGGTTTGCCAGGGGCAATTTCGCAGCCGGGGGAGAAGTCAGCATAACTATTCTTTTTCTTTTCTTTGATGTTTTGTAACCATCAATGCCTTTTAATGAAAAAAGCTCATTTTGTCGTTTATTACTGAATCTGTCTTGTCTGATTTTGTTGTGGACTGAATATGCCTTGTCTGATTTTGTTGTGGACTGAATTTGCCTTGGTTTTTGCTGTGGCCTTCTTTGGCCGAACTGCCCGACTTGGACAGGACCAAGCTTTTACACTTGGTTTTTGTTTTGGCCTTCTTTGGCCGACCTGCCCAACTTGGACAGGATCAAGTTTTTTTACACTTGGTTTTTGTTTTGGCCTTCTTTGGCCGACCTGTCTAACTTGGACAGGACCAAGTTCTTACACTTGGTTTTTGTTTTGGCCTTCTTTGGCCGACCTGCCCAACTTGGACAGGACCAAGTTTTTTACACTTGGTTTTTGTTTTGGCCTTCTTTGGCCGACCTGTCCAACTTGGACAGGACCAAGTTTTTACACTTGGTTTTTGTGGGTTTCACAGAGTGCTCAGAGTAGATTTGTTTGAACAGCTTTAATTTCATTGATTCTTCAGTAGAGCTTTACACATTTCATGGACTGTTACATCGCATAGAGCTTTGTATTACTGGTAGAATTTCCTCAAGTTGCTTGCATTCCATGGTCGCGGCAATTGTCTCCCTTCTTCAACAGTCTCTAGTCTGTATGCGCCAATGCCGACCTGGGATGTCACTCTGTAGGGGCCTTCCCAGTTTGGGCCGAGCTTTCCATCTGCCGCCTTCTTGGTTGCCCCCAATACTTTTCGTAAAACTAGATCCCCTGGAGCAAAGTTTCTCGGGTGGACCCGTTTGTTGTAAGAGCGTTTTAGCCGTCGCTGATACTCTGTGAGCCTGATCAAGGCAGTTTCCCTTCTTTCTTTGATGAGATCCATGTCTCTTGCAACCGTCTGGTCGTTGAGACCCGTGTTAAAAGCTGTCAATCTGATAGTTGGTAGTCCAACCTCCAAAGGAATGACTGCTTCCACCCCGTATGCCAAGGAGAACGGGGTTTCTCCAATAGACCTTCTTGGGGTTGTTCTATAAGACCACAGAACGTTGGGTAGCTCCTCCGTCCACTTCCCTTTGGCTTTTTCCGGTCGTTTTTTTACTCCGTTAAGCATAGTTTTGTTTGAAATCTCGGCTTGCCCGTTGCATTGGGTGTAGGCCGGTGTTGAGTAATAGTTTCTGATACCCAATCCTTTGCAAAATGATCTAAAGATATTGCCATCGAACTGGGTGTCGTTATCTGAAACAATGGCACGGGGCAACCCGAATCTCGTGACAATTTTTTCCATACGAACCTTTTGGCATCGATTTCCCTGATGTTTGACAATGACTCCGCTTTTACCCATTTGGTAAAGTAGTTAGTCGCTACGATGGGAAACCTTTTGTTGCCCGGAGCTCGGGGCAAAGGTCCGATAATATCCAGTCCCCACTGAGCGAAAGGCCACGAACTGGTGATGGTGGTGAGATCTTCGGCTAGTTGGTGGATGATGGGGGAAAACCTTTGACATTTGTCACACTTCAGGACGTACTGGGCTCCATCTTTCTGCATGTAAGACCACTAGTATCCCTGCGAAATGGCTCGGTGTGCTATCGATCTTCCGCCAACATGACTTCCACATATCCCCTCGTGGATTTCGAACAAGACGCCCTGTACTTGGTTCGGATGGACGCAATGTAAATATGGACCTGTAAAGGAACGTTTGTAAAGCTCCTTACTTGGTGACAGCCAATACCTGAGAGATGTATGTTTGATTCACCGAGCTTCAGTCTTATCTTCCGGTAGTTCATCTTTCTCAAGGTAAGAGATGATTGGGTCCATCTATGATGGTCCCAGCTTTTCAGCTGTTAGAGCTTCCTCCTCCTCCTGAAAGATGCTGGGTTTGGCAAGGGTTTCCACGTTGATCGTCCTTTTCGATCCCGATTCCAAAGCTGTGGCCAAAGTTGCCAAGGCATCCGCATGTGAGTTGTTGTCTCGGCTGATCTGTCGAAACTTGTAGTTTTTGAATTGGCCGAGTAGTTCCTTGGCTTTTGCTGGGTACTGCATCATTCTATCATTCTTTGCTACATATTCTCCTGTAATTTGGTTTACAACAAGTAGGGAGTCCGAATAAATGACGATTTCAGGAATTCGAAGTTCAATGGCTCGACGTATTCCAGCAAGTAAGGCCTCGTATTCAGACTCATTGTTGGAGGCAGTGAACTCGAGCTTGATGGCTTGTTCAATGGTTAGACCGTCTGGTGTGATGAGTACAATGCCCGATCTTGCCCCCCAGTCATTGGAAGCTCCGTCCACGTAGAGTTGCCAATGACCAGTTTGTTCCCAAAGGTCCAGGGGGAATTCGTGTTGCGGTTGGCCAATTGCTACAGTTTGTTCTACCTCTATTGGTATCTCGACAGAGAACTCGGCAACAAAGTCTGCAAGAACCTGCCCCTTCACTGCCGATCTAGGTTGAAACTTGATGTCAAACTCCCTTAATTCCACGGCCCATTTTGTGATTCTTCCAGAGAAGTCGGCCTTTCTTAGCAGAGGTTTAAGCTGGTGGTTAGTGAGGACGTTGATGGTGTGAGTTCTGAAGTAATGCACCAACTTGCGGGATGCTACTATCAGTGCGAGTGCCAGCTTTTCGAGGGGTAGGTACCTGCTCTCGGCCCCAAGAAGGGTTTTGCTGACGTAGTAGACCGAGAATTGTTGCAGGTTTTCTTGCCTGAGTAGGACGACGCTCACTGCATGGTCTGACACTGCAAGGTAGAGGAAGAGTTCCTCGTGCTAAACGGGGGTGAAGAGCAGGGGTGGTTTGGTTAGGTAGTTTTTTAGATTGGCAAGGGCAGAGTCACATTCTGGGGTCCACTCAAATCGTTCTTGTTTCTTTAGGAGCTGGAAAGAGGGTCGGCACCTGTCCGATGAACGGCTGATGAACCTGTTGAGTGCTGCGACCATTCCTGTCAGTCTCTGTACCTCTTTGGCATTCCTTGGGGCTTGAATGCTCCGAATTACACTAATCTACCGTGGGTCCACTTCAATGTCCCGATGCGTGACCAGGAACCCCATAAACTTGCCCGAGTCGACCCCGAAGACAGATTTTGAAGCGTTCAACCTCATTTTGTAGTCCTCCAGGATGCAGAGTACCTCCTTTAGGTCCGCCAAGTGGGTGTTGCTCAGTTTGCTTTTTACCACCATGTCATCGATGTAGACCTCGATAGTTCTGCCGAGCTGCATCTTGAACATCTTTGTGACTAATCGTTGATACGTAGCTCCGGCGTTCTTCGGGCCAAACGGCATAACCCTATAGCAGTAAATACCCTTTGGAGTGATGAAAGCCGTTTTTTCTTAGTCGTCGGGGCGGAGTGGGATCTGGTGGTATCCTCGGTAAGCATCCAAGAAACTCATCCTCCCGAAGTTGGCGGTTGCATCCACAAGCTGGTCAATTTTGGGCAGGGGGAATAGATCTTTGGGGCATGCCCTGTTGAGATCAGTGAAGTTCACACAGACTCTCCACTTACTGTCCTTTTTTTTTACAACCATGGTATTTGATAACCAGCTTGGGTAGTTGATCTCCCGAATGGCCCTAGCTTCCAAAAGCTTCTCTGTTTCTTCCAAGACAGCGTCCACATGCTGGGTAGCGGCCCTTCTCCCCTTTTGGACGACAGGTCGGCAATTTGGGTTTACATTTAGGCGATGACAAGCAACATCAGCGCCGATCCCAGGCATGTCATAAAGGGTCTAGGCGAACACTTCCAGGAAGTTCGTCAACAACTCGATGAGGAATTTTTCCTCTTGTTTGGACAGAGAGGTGCCGATGAAGAAGTATTTGTCTCCCCGCCAATCAATGTATATCTTCTTCAGGTCCTCCACAACTTTGTTCTCGGGTGTCTGTCCCACATCATCGATAGTGGGGGTGTCTTCATGCAGCTCCATCATCTGCACTTTCTCAGGCTTTGTCTTCGTTGCACATGCTGTTAGGAAACATTGTTTGGCAGCCACTTGTTCTCCCCTGATTTCTCCAACTCCTGCTGGGGTCGGAAACCAAAGCAACTGATGGTATGAAGACGGAGCGGCCCTCATAAGGTGCAACTAGGTTCGTCCCATGATGGCATTGTGGGGGGAGGGTACGTTAACTACTAGGAATTCGATTTGCAATGTGATTCCTCCTGCTGTTACAGGAATCGTCACCTTCCCCATTGGCCAAACTGGGCCCGAGCTGAATCTGACCAATAGGTTAAGTGACGGTTGGAGGTCGGACTCGTTAAGTCCCAATTGCTTGAACAGGCTGTAGTACATAATTTCGGATGAACTCCCCTCGTCAATGAGCAGTCTTCTAACGTCGCAGTCCGCCATTCTTAACATAACCACCAAGGCATCATTATGAGGAATCTGCACTCCCACGAGATCCTCATCGGTGAAAGAAATTGGTACACGGCGGCTGTCGACTTTTGCTTTCTTACTGGGTTGTTGTACCTGCATCACTTCCCTTAGGTGTGTAGCTTTCTGTATCTCGGCTCGATACCTATTGTAAGCACCCCATTTTTGACCGCTCGATAGTCTACACTCCGTTCAGACTTGTTTTCAAGTCATTATGGACATATTCCAATCGAAACCAATCCTCTAGTCCAAATTTCGTCTTTCCATTGCTTCGCGGGCCTGTCAGGCCCAAATAAAGGCAAAATGACCAAAATGCCCTTAGGGGCATTGTCCTTTCTTATTCTAATTCCAATCCCTCTCTCGAGACAGTTTATTCCTCGAGACGGTCCGAGTAGCAAAACTACTCACAAAACCGTCAGAGTGGCGGAAACACTCACACCGTTAAAGTGGCGGAAACACTCAAAACCCAGGCACGTCTCTTCGAAGTCGGTAAGACCCCTTTCCAATCCCTCTCTCGAGACAGTTTATTCCTCGAGACGGTTCCAATCCAGGCACGTCTCTTCGGAGTCGGTAAGACCCCTTTCCAATCCCTTTCTCGAGACAGTTTATTCCTCAAGACGGTCCGAGTAGCAAAACTACTCACACAACCGTTAGAGTAGCGAAAATACTCACAGAACCGTTAGAGTAGCGGAAGTACTCACAGAACCGTTAGAGTAGCGGAAATACTCACAGAACCGTTAGAGTAGCGGAAGTACTCACAGAACTGTTAGAGTAGCGGAAATACTCACAGAACCGTTAGAGTAGCGGAAATACTCACAGAATCGTTAGAGTAGCGGAAGTACTCACAGAACCGTTAGAGTAGCGGAAGTACTCACAGAACCATTAGAGTAGCAGAAATACTCACAGAACCGTTAGAGTAGCGGAAATAATCACAGAACCGTTAGAGTAGCGGAAATACTCACAGAACCGTTAGAGTAGCGGAAGTACTCACAGAACCGTTAGAGTAACGGAAATACTCACAGAACCGTTAGAGTAGCGGAAATACTCACAAGACCCGTTAGAGTAGCGGAAATACTCACAAGACCCGTTAGAGTAGCGGAAATACTCAACCCCGTCCGAGTAGCGGAAATACTCCCAAATCATCAACCCCGTTCGGGTAACGGAAATACTCACACCGTTAGAATGGCGGAAACACTCAAAACCTAGGTCAATACCCATGTTTGTTAGCTCACTTCGGTGAAAAATGACCAGACTACCCTTAGGACCTTTTTTGAGACTTTTTGGTCAAGATGACCATTTTGCCCCTAGGCATCTGAACGCCCCGGGAACCACACCGGCTCTGGGTATCAAACCGGTAATGTCCCGAGAATACTTTTTATAGTGTTCTCAACCTTCCTTTACCTTTCCGGATCATTCCGAGTTAGTTCCGGCCAACCCGGTGCAAAATGACCGTTTTGCCCCTAGAGGGCCGGTCTCCTTCTTCGACCACACCGGCTCTGGGTATCAAACCGGTAATGTCCTGAGAACACTTTTTATAGTATTCTCAACCTTCATTTACCTTTCCGGATCATTCCGAGTCAGTTCCGGCCAACCCGGTAAAAATGACCATTTTACCCCTAGAGGGCCGGTCTCCTTTTTCGACCACACCGGCTCTGGGTATCAAACTGGTAATGTCCCGAGAATACTTTTTATAGTGTTCTCGACCTTCCTTTACCTTTCCGGACCATTCCGAGTCAGTTCCGGCAAACCCGGTACAAAATGACTGTTTTGCCCCTGGTGGGCCGGTCTCCATTTCCGACCACTCCGGCCCTGGGAATCAAACCGGCAACCTCTAGGAACATTCTAAATAATGTTTCCAGATCCCAAGTTTTCTTCCGGGACAGTTTGAGTCTGTCCCGGCAGTTTTCCGGTCCGGTTGACCGTTTTGCCCCTAAAGGCTCGGTCAACCTTTCCGACACATCCAATCCTCACTTTTCAAGTCAAATACCTCCAGGACACTATTTTAAGTGTTCCTGCTCCTTTCCGGCCTTCCGGGTCACTCCCGACTCCTTCAAATCATTCCCGGACTTTCCGGAGTCACTCCTAGTGAAGCCAGGCTAAAGTTTACATGGTAGTCACTAGTACAGGCGCCCAAATCTAGTCAAAGATACGTTTCTTGCCGACCTTAATTGTTTCCTAAATGGCTGGCGCCACTAGCAGTGGCGCCAAGCCAAAAAATGGCTTGGCGCCACTACTAGTGGCGCCATTATAAATTTTGCCCTGGCGCCACTGCAACAGGTGCCAGGCTTGTCCAACTTCTATAAATACAGAACCTCGATCAACGTGAAGAGGGTCTGCAAACTTAACCTAGAAATCACACAATTAGATATACAGAGCTCGAGCACCTCCAAAAACCCTAGCCTCCCTAGGTTTTCCAAACCCTAGCCACTATACACAAACCCTAGCCTCCTATACACTCATGCACACCTCTATACACTCATACACTAGCCTTCAACCACTCTATCAAGACTTGAAGAGCTGCCATACAAAACTTGAAGACAACCCTTGAAGACTGAAGAAGAAGATCAAGACGAAGACTAAAGACCGAAGACCGAAGACTGCACGGCGCGCAAAATAAACAAGAAACAAGGTAGGCTTTCTATTTAAATTTTCGCACTTCCCCCCTCTCTCTTCTCTCTCCAACCCACTTGAGTTTTCTCTATTTTAATCCCCCATCTCTTTCCCGCCCTTTCTTTGCATGCTTGAAACAAGGGGATTCTCGGTCCATGTGTAGGATTGGACTATGGGAGAGTCACCGTGTTGGGGGCTTTCTTCTAGTCTAACCAAAGACTACGTGGGTCCGGCCCCTTTGATTATGTGGTGAAGCCTTAACCTTGTATGTTTACGACCCTGAATTGCATTGTGCATATCATAGTCTTGCATCTTCCAAAATTCGTTTTCAAAAAGTTATTTTCAAAAATCGTTTCTAAACTTGTTTTCAAAATTGCATCAAAAGCTCTTTTTCAAAAACATGTTTTCAAAATCACAATCCTAGGGTGATTCTAGCCTTTCCATGGCTGGGGTTGCTTTAGGAAAGTGTTATATAAAAAGTGACCTTTTGGTCTATATTTTCAAACCTTGTTTTCAAAACCACTTTCCTAAAGTGGTTCTAGTCCTCTTATAGCTAGGATTGCTTTAGGAAAGTGAGATGTTTTTTTAATCCTTCTAAACTCTCCCTCTCTTCAAAAATCTCTTCCTAAAAATCTCTTTTTCAACATACTTTCCTAAAACTTTCCTCTTCAAAATTGTTTTTTAAAACTCCTTTCTAAAAATCTATTTTTCAAAACTCCCTTTTTCAACTCCTTTCCAAACTCCTTTCCCCAAAAATCTTTCCAAAAACTCTCTTTCCAAAATTTTCCTTCTAGAAATTTCCCTCTAGGATTTTCCTTTCAAAATCTACGTTTCCAAAAACACACTTTCCAAAACTCCTTCTCTTTAAAATCTTTTTACAAAAACTCTCTTTCCAAATTCACTTTCCAAAAACTCCTTCCTAGGATTCCCTTCTAGAAAACCTCCGTTTCTAAAAACACACTTTCTAAAAACTCTTTCCTTAGAGTCCAAGTCAAGCCCTAGAGCTAACCATTAGGAAACCCTAATTTTCTTTCCAAAAACATGATTTTCAAACTTTGCCCCAAACCTAGGTTTCCAAAACCTTTAGTTTTCACATCCAAATTATTCATGTTTCCAAAACTTATTTTCTACGTCAAAACAACAATTTTCCAAAACTAGGGTTTCTAGAATTTCTTTTCCAAATCCTAGCCAAATCGTACCTTTCCTTTAGGAAACCGAATCAAAATTTCCCGTTTAGGAAACTAGATTCCATCCTCCGTTTTTGGAAACAAAATCCAACCTTTCTCTTTTAGAAACCAAATCCAATCATTTCCTAATCCAAACATTTCTTAATTCAATTCCTTCCTAAACCATAAGTTTTCTAAACTTAAACTTTAAATCTTTCCTTGAATTTCAAAATCTAAATCTTTCCTAAACCTTAAGTTCCCAAAACTTGAACATAAAAATCTTTCCTAAATTTTCAAATCTTTCCTAATCCAACCCTTTCCTAATTCTACTCTCTTTTCAAATCTAAGCTTTCAAACCTTTTCTAAATTCAAACCTTTCTTAATTTCAAGATTTTCTAAAACTCTAAAACTCTCTAAATCTTAAACTTTCTAAATTTCAAATCTTTCCAAATTCAAAACTTTCTAAATTTGAAACTTTCTTAACTTAAATCTTTATAAACCCAAATCTTTCTAAATTCTAAACTCTCTTAAACTTCAAATATTTCCAAATCTAAAACTTTTCTAAATTCAAAACTTTCTTAATTCAAGACTTTCTTAAGTTGAAACTTTTCTTAATTCAAACATTTCCTAAAACGAAACTTTCCTACTTTCAAGACTTTCCTAAGTTCAAAGCTTTCTAAATTCAAAACTTCCCTTTTTCAAAACATTCCAATTTTCAAAACTTTCCTAAGTTGAACCTTTCTTAAACTAAACTTTCTTAATTTAAAACGTTTCTAAATTCAACACTTTCCTATTTCAAAACCTTTCCTGAAACAAAACTTTCCTAATTCGAAACTTTCCTAATTTCAAAACTTTCCAAAAATGAAACTTTCCTAATTCGAAACTTTCCTAAATCGAACATTTCCTAATTCGAACATTTCCTAAATCCAACCTTTCCTAATCTCCTAAACCTTCCAAGTCGAGTCAAGCCTTTCCTAAGTCTCGGTTTCCTAACCCTTCATCTTTCTAAAACAAGTCCAAATCTATCTTTTCAAATCAAAATCCAATCTTCTCAATTTCACTTTTCAATCTCCTCTTCCAATCTCAAATCAAATCTAATTTTCAATTCAATCTCTTTCTTCCAATCCAATCTCTCTCTTCGAATCAATCTCTTTTCAATCGGACTCTTGTCCGAACTACGACTGACCTGATTCCCCCAAAGGGATACGTAGGCAACCTTCATAGGTGCGGTCACAATATTTTTCAAACTTTCAATTCCACCCTCATGGGTGCGGTTTTCAAAATCTTTTCAAATCTCGAATTTCAATTTCAAAATTTCTTTTTTCAAATTTCTACTTTCAATTTTCAAACTTTTCAATTTCAAATCTTTCCAATTTCAAATATATTTTCAAATCAAATCAATTTCAAATCAATCTCTTTCTAAATTTATTTTTCAATTCTCTCTTATTTTGCACTTGCATACCATGCATCATGTTAGTTTCTTTTCAAACATTGTTTTTCTAAAGTGAAATAGGATTGAACATGGGTTAATTAAAGACTCTCATAGGTGAATCTAGGGTAGATTGACATGTAGGTACCGAAAGGGCGGGGTAGGGTGATAGCTTAGTGCGTCTTCCCTACACGTAACCAACCTTCGAACCTAGAATCACTGTTTTCAAAGACCAAACGGAGTTATTTTTCAAAAAAGGGCTAAATGTTTTCCAAAGGTTGCCAAACAACCTGTTTTCCTAAAAAACCCTCTCTTGAGGAGATATTTTCAAAAATCGTTTTCAAAAACCCTAAGTGTAGTATTCGGATTATACTTAGTTTTTAGGTGGCCGAACTCACCTTAATCAAGTTAGGTGGCGACTCCAAATCTTTTTCAAAAGCCCTTTATTCAATCAATTTTCAATTCAAAAATAGTCGCACTCATTCTTTTAGGAGGGTGAGTTCTAACGAGAGAGTACAGCATTTTTCCCGCTTGGGTGAGTATTCCTCGAGTGCGAAAAATCTGGGCGCGACACCTATGTAGGTCGACGGTTCCTGATTCAGCCGAACCGTGCAACACATTGATTACCCGAACCGGCCTTGATTCTGGTTCCTTTCGGGCTGCATCCTCTACCCGCGGTTGCTTGGCTTCATTCTTTGTCTTCTTCCGATCAATGAATTGGTCAAGGTGGCCTGCTTTGGCCAAGTCTTCCAAGTGAGTTTTCAAATGTCGACACTGCTCCGTCTTATGTCCCTTCTCACAGTGGTATGAACATAACCTCTTCTGGTCTCGAGTCGCTGGGTCTCCTCCCAACTTTGGTGGCCACTTGAAGAAGGGCTTATCACGGATCTGGGGCAATATTTTATAGATGGGGTCCTTAAAGACTGTATAGACCCCCTCAGTTACCCTTTTTCCTCGGCCGCTATCTTCTGACCGGGTTTTCTTGGCATCCTTCTTATTTGTCTTTTCGGCAGCAGTGCCGACCTTGGCCGATGCTATCTGGGGTATGTCTTCGTCCAACTGCACATAGCTCTCGATCCTGAGCATTAGTTCCTGTATCGTGAGAGCTGGTTTCTTCATCAAGGACTGTCGCAAGCGATGCTCCCTGGGAAGGCCGGTCTTGAACTGAGTTACAGCTAATTGCTCGTTGCACTCGTCAATTTCGTTATAAGCTTCCCAGTAGCATCGGGCGTATGCTCGCAATCCTTCCCCTTCCTCTTTTCGTAATGTCAGCAAGAAATCAACCTCCTTCGGCTGTAAGCTGTTTGCTATGAAATGAGCTGTAAAAAGCTCGACAAGTTGCCTCCAGCTAGAAACGGACTTAAGTGACAATTTATCAAACCACCGTAAAGCCACACTTCCCAGACTGGAGGGGAAGATTCGACACATCAGCATCTGGTCACTGCACCACACTACCATAAGCTGTTTGTAATGCCGAATATGGTTAATCGGGTCGGTCTTCCCGTCATAGAGGGTGAACTTTGGTGGGGTAAATTTTCAAGGAATTGAGTGGGATTCAATCTCCTCAGTGAATGGCGTGGATGCAATCTGATCAAGGGCCTTTTTCATCAGGTCATGGGCTGTGTGCTCCTTAGTTTGCTGCCTTCTATCCTCCTGCTTTTCATTATACCACTTCTCCCAATCCTCTCTTCGCCGATCTCCTTCAGCTGGATTATTATTTGGCGGGGTTTCGCTCCTTCCCCTCTGCCGACCTGTGCGCCTATTAACGCAACGCCCGGTACTAGGGGTGTAACTCCCTCTTACCGGCGGCGCTGGATCGTCCCTGGCGCCAGTAACCTGCTCCCGATCTGGGGACCCTTATCTCCCGCGCCCATTTCTTCCCGAGAACGCCTCCCTCATGGCCCGAACTTGGGAGGTGAGGTAGGCTATCTCTTCTCTGCGCCGCCAAATTTCCCTCTCCGCTGCACGGAGCGTATCCTCACTCGGGATCCGCCCACTGGAGGGCGATGGGGCAAGGTTCCGAGGGTGGTTCTTGCGAAAGTTTCTGTCCTTGACATAGCCCGTATCCCTCCGCATTTCATCTAGTGCTTCTTGGTGGCTTTCAGCGGGCGTTTGTATCTCCGACCTTAGTGTTCTCCTTCTTTGCCGATCTACTGGTGTAGATTGGCAGTGTGCCTAGTTGGTCGGGTCTTTACTGGAGGAGGCTCCGAAGCCTCTCCCATCGTGGTTCTCTCCCCTGTATCTCCGGTTGTTTAGACTCATGGTTTTTCTTAGCCTTCCCACAGACAGCGCCAATTATAAGTGGGATTTTTCGGGAAGGCTGGGCCGAACTCTCAAGTCCCAAATGGATGAGTCTAAGTATCTCCTGCAAGACAAGGAGGTTAGAATGGGTCGACCCTTAGTGGGCCGATCACACTCTGAAGATTAAGTTAGCAAGCTTAATCGATAAAGGTGAATGAAAGTTGTGAATACTTGGAGTTAACTGTCCATACCTGGCTTTCGATGCCTTGGGTATTTATAGAATCTTTGAGGGAGTGTGTTTTGCCTTGGCCTACCAGCAGGCTCTCATGGCCTGCTGGGTAGGCATCATCATTGACGCCGCACGTCGACGTGGAGAATTCCAGCTGACCGGACGTTCACGTCGACGTCGCATGGGTAGCCGCTTGTGCATTTAATGCGAGTCAACTCTGCATTTAATGCGCAAAGACCGCTAGCGGTTTGGGCCCGCTTTTCGCAGTTTGGGCTATGCTGTGAAGGAGGTCGGCAGTCAAAGCTGGCCTTCCCTCTAATTCTGATCTGGGCCTGCCAAGCAGCCCCAACTTTAATTTGCGCAGATTGGGCCTCACCCATTGGGTTGGGCCGGGGGTTATTCCCCCACATATACAGCACAACTAAAAACTCGTAAGTGAAAAATATTTGGTTGTTAACCAATGACAAGTTGTAATGGTGTGTATTGATGATAAGTGGTTGGTTTAAGACGAACTAATGATGCAGCATGTAATATGGCATGTCCCTAAGCAGAAATAGACAATTTTTTTTTTCATAAGTAAAAGTCAAGCAATTAACTAAAGTCGTTTTATAAAAGATTTGTAAGACCATTTTTGTGTATATATGTGAGTAATTGGGTGTTCAACATCAATTCCTATTGACATGTAATAATCACAAAAGGCTTGAGATGTAAATTCTTAAACACTATCTAGTCGTATTGACTTAATCGAGTAATCTGAAAAATATGCCCGTAATCAAATAATTTGAGTAATAAGTCTAGCAAAAGCAACATTACGGGTAGAAAGTAAACAAATATGTGACCATCGTGTGGATGCATCTATTAAAATCATAAAGTAATGAAATGGTCCACATGCAGGATGTATTAGTCCACAGACATCTGTTGGCCCAAAAGGCAACTCAAGAGGGGGGTGAATTAGGTTTTTCAAAAATTAATGGTAATAAAGATTAATTAAAATTAATCTAATAAATGTAACAGTGAACAATCTACATATAATGCAATGTAATCAAAAGAAGAATGGAAAACAGAGCAATAAAAATCACATCGAGAATTACCGAGGTTCAACCACAATTCGTGGTCTACGTCCTCACCCCAAGATCCTCTTGAAGTCTTCCTCCACTATACAATCTCCAATTATAAAATGGATGCTGATTGACCAAGTGCTTAGATCACTTTTACACAAAAATTTCTTCCCAAGTTCTTCTAATCACCAAGTGGTTTTGTCTAAACTCCACTCAAACTTACAAAAGTTTTTCTTCTACAAGAGAACTCTCAAACTCTTACTTACAGGTGTATAAAGATATACAAATAAATTACAAACTCTCTAACAAGAGTGGATAGAATCAATAAAAGCTCGCACAGGGAAGACAAGAAGAATGTTTAGATTTTTTAGTTTGATCAATCAGTGGTGCTTGATTTTCTTGTATCTTTTGCATATAAATGCAGTTGGAAGCTTGTATATAAACCCCTATATTGATTTCGTCTGTTGGAGGTTGTTGGGGCTCATTTAATACAAGTCCAGTCCATTATAATGTTAGAAAAACTAGCCGTTATTTCCCAGGTGTCGACACTTGGTTCCATGTGTCAACACATCTGGTCTGTATTTTTCAGATGTTATCCACTGTCTCCATGTGTCGACACATCAAGTCCATGTATCAACACTTGATTATTCTGTTTTCAGATTCTTGGCTTCTGTCTTTTTGTGTCGATTCTTCATTTTCATGTGTTGACACATTGGCTAGAAATTTTGCTTCTGTCTTCTCATGATCAAGTTCAGCTTCAGTGCAACTATAAGATCTTCAAGGAGTTTTCTCTTTAGGGTTTGATGATCAATCAAAGTCTTCAATACATCAAGATGGTTCTTTATTCAATTTGGATCGAATTCTTCATTTGATAATCATCTTTTCTTGATTTCAACTCTGTCAGAGCTTCACTTTATAAATGCTAAGCTCTTTTTCTTTGTTGCTGATCTTTATCTTTCATTGCCTAGCTCTTGCTCTCATTGCCGAGCTATTTATTTCATTGCCGAGCTTCAATGAGACTTCTAAAAGCTTGATGAAGTCTATTCTTGAATACCTTCATTTTCTCTGAGTTCATATCATCTTCATTGAGTCATTATATCGTAGATAAAATCTTCACTTAGATTCTTTGTAGAGATTATGCAATTTCAATGAATTCTCTTCTTGAATATCTTCAATCTCTTCTCAATCAAATCATCTTCAACTGATCTTTGCACACTTTGATAAAGTCTTTATTCGGAGACCTTCAATCTCTTCAAATTCAGTTTATCTTTATTGAGTCTATGCATACTTAATGAAATCTTCATTTGAACACCTTCAATTTTTTCGAATACAAATCATTTGTTTGAAGTTGGATTAGGTGTCAATGTTATGTTTTGGTACATTGCATGACTCTTGGAGTACATTGCTTGATCTTAGCTTGTTGTGTATTCTCTTTGACATATATTAGACTTAAAGTTAAACTTCTAAGTCTAAATTATGATCTTTATTGATCTGTACACTAAGCAAATACATTAGTAAAATAACATAAGGTTTAGTTATCATCAAAATCAACAAGGAGATCAACATTCAATAAATAATATCCTCTTGAATTCTTTGTAAAAATGATGAAGACTCAACTATTACCTTTGAATGAGATAGTTTGACAATTAAGTTTTCTTGTAAACAAGCAGCACATATATAATCATTTAACAAAAGAAGCTTCTGGTCCTTTAGCGAATGTCCATGTGAGTTTTCTATAATTCAACACATCATTGTTGACCGTGAATGACCCAAATGATCGTGCTATAATATAAAATTGTTCGCATCAAAATACTTCTGGTGCGTCACTACAGATGATTCCTCAACTTTTATAACAGTATAATATAATCCAGAAGACAATGCAACAAGTTTCTCTGATATATATTTTTTCCTGAAATATAAGAAATAATATAAAGCTATTCAATATTATCTTTATTTTTCGTCTTAATATGATATCCATTATGACGTATATCTTTAAAACTGATCAGATTCTTGCAGATTTAGTAGAGTATAATGCATCATCGATACATAACTTTGTTCCTCTTGACAATATTATATTAGCCCTTCCAGAGCCTTCAATCAATTTTGTTGTGCCAGATATTGTATTAATATTAGCTTCAAGTAATGTCAAGTATGAAAAATATTTTTTCTCGAAGAATTGCGTGTGTTGTTTCATTGTCTACTATATATGTGCCTTCACCATTTATTTTAGAAACAATCAACGTGTTGATACGATCTATGCATCTATATGCAAAAATATTAAAATTACTTATTTAAAACAAGAGTTTATTAAAAAGAAAAGCATATGAAGAAAATATTACAAAAGACGTTAACAAACAAAATAAACTAGGAAATAACATTAGTGTGACCATCTCCATCACCAATTAAATGATCTATTTTTCTATTAGCATCTTCAAAGAAATTTGAAACATCCAGATGAGTAATATCAACTGGACCATCAAAATCCATAAAATGCATTTATGTATTTTTTTTTTATATTTTTAATTGAGGCTTGGTAAAGTTTTCTTAAATCTTTGGCCGTACGATAGGTACGTGATCAATTTCATTTTTTTCCACATCAATAACAAGTATCTTCATAATTCTTAATAGGTTTATCTTGTAAACCTTTCTCTTTTTCTTGTTTTATTTAAGAGTTGTTCCATTGCTGGTGGTATGGTGTGGTATTTTTAAATCTCATATGATTAGTGTTACCTCTACGATAATTTCCACGAGTTTGAAAACTATTCTTGCCACGTCTACGACCATGTCCGCGTCCACGACCATCAAATGAGATTGCATTCAGTTCAGGGAATAGTGCAAAACCGGTAGGTCGAGACTGATGATTTTTAGCAAAAACTCATTATTTTATTTGACAATAGAAAACATTAGTCAGAATATTTTTCTGAATTAACGATCACAATATTGCTACTATAGGAGTACGTTTGGGGTGTCAAATATATGTTTCAACATATATTCGTCAGGAAGATTTCTTCCATATAATTTTTATTGTGAGCTGATTTACATAGCACATATTCTATGCATTGCCACTTGTAAAATATTGCGACTCGAGTTGTATTAAATCATAACCTTATAACTTTAGGTGGATAAGTTTTTGAAAAGATTACGGTCTTCTGGCACTTGTTTATTTTCTAATAACAATATTATGCTAAATCAAAATAGACAACAACCATAATAAGATTTGTCAACAGAAATTAAAGATACAAAAAATTTAAAGTAACACAAATTAAATTAGGCGATAAGCAATAGAATTTAAAGCAGGAGTAAGCGATACAACCTTCCTTATAAAACTTAAATCAAAACAGAAAATAAAATAATTAAAATGAACAAGTTGTAGGCCTTAATAAGTATTCTTCAAGAATGCTTGATTTATTTTCTTTAATGTCCATAACTTCTGGATGGATCTCAACAAAAAATAAACTATACTGTAAACTTTTCATCCCAAAAGTAGCAGGTAGCACGTGAAGAGAAATTCAAAAAAGAAAAATGAAATAGTAATATTCATACAATTAGTGTATACTATTCAATAAATATTGACCAGCATGCTATAAGATATTATATATCTTTCTCACAAACTATGTATCAAGACTTCAGGTATACATTTTTGAAGAAAAGAAAAATCTTATGTGTGAAAACAAGACATTTGAATATAAAGAGAAATGTAAAATGAAGTCCCTTCTTGAAAAACACAAATGTAGTATTTATTTCAGTTGGTTAAAATCTCGTGTTGATAATGTGTTATAAAACTAAAAGAATATAAAGCAGATAACATAACTCAACACAAAGTATAAGAAATAGTTCTTGTACTGACAAATATTTATCATATTAGTTCGTCTGAAATAATTAGAGATAGATCTTCTGAGTCACCTAAGATTTTATTGATAGTACAAGACCAAATAGAATATAACATAATTATTGAGGATTTTCTTATACTTTACTTTTTCCTATTTTTTCTCTACTTTTTTCTTTTTATTTTTTTTTCTATTTTTAATTGTATCTCAAACTATTTCAGAGCTTGTATTTATAATGGTTTGGAGTCGGCAATTTGAGGCCGTTATACCGCTTCAACGCCATCCACTGCCTCATAACAAAATATAGAATGTAAGGAAGTTCATATTTTATGTTTGTCATGTCTAATGTGTGACATATCATATAAAACAAAATATTATTCTGTTATATTATAGTGAATTAAAAATTATATACAATAAGACATGCACATCATTCATAAATTAAGTAGTTGTAGGTAGGGAGACAAAAAATAATACACAATGAAGAATAGACACAAAAGTAAAGCTGATTTCTTTACTTTTATTTAGCTGAGCTAAGAACAAGAGAAGAAATTGAAAAGATATTTTTAAAAATATTATTTTTTGGTTATTCATAAAAAAATAGATAAGTATAAGTAATTTCATTTATTCTTTATTTTTTTTCCTTAACAAATTTTAGACCCATATAAATATTTTGATTCAAAAACAAAAAATTTACCTAGTATGAGACACAAAGCAGTATAAGTGGTCACATAGAAATATTTTTACAATTTATCTAAAAAAACCATAAAAATTACAATTTCTCTAAAAAAAAATGACAACTGAAAAAAACCATAAAAATTACAAAGCAATAAAAGTGGTAACGTTTATTGTTTTTACAATTTATCTAAAAAACCAAAAAAAATTTCAAAGCAGTATAAGTGGTAACGTTTATTGTTTTTGTTTTATTTTTTCAGAAAAAACAAAAAACAAGGTGTGTTTAAATTTTTTTTTTAGTTTTTTTACAAAATTTAAAAAAAAAAACTAAAAACACTAAAATAGGTGTGTTATCTCTTACCAAAATATTAATCTAGTATGATTGGTATAACGATAACTTATAAATACTCATTATCAAACTATAAAAAATATATAATAAAAATACATAACAAAAAATAAAAATTGATAATGTTACCAAACCGCCCAATGTTGCAACTGCTGCCTTCGGATTGTCAACAGACATCACTTTTTATCCCTTTTTTATTGTTTGGAAAAGACATGTATAATGTTATAAAACCAGAGAAAAGCAATAAAATATAATAAAAAAACTGACATGTCTTTTAAAAAAGCTTGAGCATCTAACATTGCCATTTTCTTTCGGTTGGCCTGTTTTGTAAGATTTTTCAACTTAGCTGTTTTTTTAGTTTTTTTACTTATCTTTAAGTTGTAAAAGTAAAAACAAACAAAAAAACTTTTATTTTTTTTTGTTTACGAGTTAAAAAAATAAAGTAAAAAAATTATACTAAACAAGCTGATGAAACACGTCGCGTTTTCATAATGAAAGAGTAATGAAGTGACTAATATTTTGACTGTGACTAACATTTCCCTAATAAAAATAAGAAAATTGCTTCTTCCTCCTGACACACCGTCCCTCTCTTCTGACACTTTTGTCTTTCATTGCAATTACTTTTATACCTCTATCTCTTTTGAAATTACAATCCACGAACCACTCTACCTGCCTTTTTTTTTTTAATTTATAATTTTGTTTAATATTTATTTAGTTTTGTTTCTTTTTTTATTAGTTTTGTTTATTTTTTTTAATCAATTTTGTTTATTATTTTTTTTTATCAATATTCTTTTATTTTTTTTGTTTTATTTAATTTTTGACACATGTTAGAACCTCCTCATCCCTTTAAAATTACCTCCTAACACTTGACACATGTCAGAATCTTCCTCTCCTTTTAAATTACCTCCTAACCCTTGTCACATGTTAAAACCTTCCTTTCCCTTTAAATTACTCTCCAACCTAACACCCCATCTGCGTTTTTTTTTTTCCAGTTTTGTTTGATTTTTATTTAGTTTTTTTTCTTTTTTTATTAATTTTGTTTTTTAATCAGTTTTGTTTATTATTTTTTCATTAATTTTTTATTTTTTTTTTTTATTTTATTTAATTTTTGACACATATCAGAACCTCCCTCTCCATTTAAATTATCCTCTAACACTTAACACATATTAGAACCTCTCCTTTCCTGACCATGGTTAAATTAATATTGGCCTAAGAGACTTTTTATTTAAAAAAAAAGTGTTTGTTCACAAGCTATTAGTGTGTTTGCTTATTAATTGTTAATATTTTTATTATTTTTATATATATACTTTTTATTTTGATCTATATTTTATATTTTTTAAAATTTTTATAAATAATGGCTCTCAAAATTTACAACTAAAAATAAATAAAAGATTACAAACATATAATAAAAAAAAAAAATTATCCAAAAAAAATAAAACTGAAAAAA
The DNA here is from genome assembly GCA_033060915.1 of Euryodendron excelsum. Classification (NCBI taxonomy): domain Eukaryota; kingdom Viridiplantae; phylum Streptophyta; class Magnoliopsida; order Ericales; family Pentaphylacaceae; genus Euryodendron; species Euryodendron excelsum. The sequence continues at coordinate 36,197,246 of CM065384.1, read as the reverse complement.
AGAAATAAAATTGATAAAAAAAGAATAAATAAAATTGATTAAAAAAACAAAACTAATAAAAAAAAAAACTAAACTAAAAAAAAGACAACACAAAACTGAAAAACAAAAAAATAAATGAAGAAAGTTGAGGACATAATAATAATTGTCAAGAGAGTTTTAGAGTGAAGCCGGAGAGGAATTGTGTCGGGGGGTGAGAAAAGCAACTTCCTAAAAATAAACATTGCGTAGTCTAGTCAAAGCAATCACATTTGTTGTAAGAGTTGATCAGAGATGAGGAACATACTATACTGTTTTTCCTGTTTTAAGATTCTTCACTTTTCAAATCTGAGTCTTCAGACACAGTTAAGATGTTGGGGTACTTTTGTCTTTTCATACGCAAGAGATACAGCAATCAACCATGAAAAATGATCCAGTATTCCGCTTGTTGTCATATTAAGTATAAGGTCTTAAGTTTAATTTTTTCTTACGTCCTCTTTTGGCCTGCCACTAGTCATACAATGCATGGAGTTTATATATTTTGTGTAGACGGTGAGTTTGCATAATTCGAAAACATAATCTACTGGAAGACTTAATACTTGTAGCAAAAAAAAAAAAAAAAAAGACAATGCAAATAATTTATTTTGCACTTAAATCTAGACCAACATATATCTTCAGAACTTATCAGGACTAGGTGGCAGTTAATTGCTTAGAAGAGAAACAATAATTAGATCACAAGTCACAACTAATATGATACTACAATCAAGAAGAGGTATAGCACCTGCAAGTCATATTACAATCAATAATAACCACTAATTCAGGTTATTTCTTGTTCTTCTTCCTATTGAACTGAAGAACCGTGAATCGATGTCTTTGTTGGTTTAATGTCTAGTACAATTTTAATAATTATGATTTTAAGAGCAAAAAATGAAAACTGACGCCAATATTATAACACTTGGCATCCGTATAGTTCATGTAACATCTCACTTTAAGTCGCTCATGGATATTTTTTGACGGGTTAATTACATTTTACACCCATATATTTTACACTGAATTTCACTTTAAGATATTTATTTTTACTTCTAACAATTAAGCTCTTACACTTTTATTTTTTGCAATGTTAACATTCTCTTAACTTTCATTTGAAAAATAAACAAAAAATTCTCATACTACGAGCATGTGACCTTCTTCAAGGGAGCAAAAATATAAAATCTTCCCTTTTCTACCCAAAAACTCTTGCATATTGCACGTGAGACAAAGTGAAGCTTTTACACAATGTTTAATTATATTATGCACATTACAAAATTGATTACACTCATGATTTTAGAGTGAATTGAAAGGGATTTGTGATAGATTGTTAGAAGAAAGGGTTGTATTTTACATATTTGTGCCCTTGAAAAGGCTACGTGCTTGTCACATTTGAATTTTTTGTCTAATTTCTAAATGAAAGTTGGCAAAAGGTAAAAGAAAATATTGTAACAAATTAAAGGTATAAGAGTTTACTCGACAGTTACTTGTTACAAATTAAAATGAAGATCTTAAAGTAAGATTTGATGTAAAGTTTAATAGTACAAAGTATAATTAACTTTTTTTTGACGGACAAATGACAACTAAAAAAGATTCACATTATAACTTGACTGCAAGTGTAGAGAGTTGACAATCGCAATTAAAAAGTCCATAAACAAAGTGAGACTCAATGTAAATCGTATGATGGATAGTGTAATTTACCCTATTTATTCCACTCTCAAGTTCCAAGAGCTCAGGGTTGGCAGTGATATCTGCCCTCACTTTTGCAACCTAAGCCCTCTTGCAATGAGTTGTAGTGCACAAGCATATTTGCATCATAGTTACTGTATACATGCTTTCACAAGTTTTTTTGCCAAAATAATACTATATGTGAAAATAATTCCCTATATAACACTCTCCCAAAAATAATTCTCATTCTAATATTGTTTGTACCTCCTCTTTACTTTGTTAAAATTTTATTGACATATTCGAATTTTTATTATAATAAAACCAAGAAAAATAGATATAATTTTTATATATTCCATCAATGCTTGAATCAAAGTCTTCTGGCGCAATTATTTGTGAAGAAAACAAGATTCAGGGTTCCCAAAAAGTGTAGTACATGTATATAGCACTATATGGAGTCTTTGTTTGTATTATTGGTGTATATATATGTATGCATCTACATGCATAAACTGGTAGATTTTGCTAAAAGCTTCTATTTAGATGACGCAAAATCTAAGGCAAGAAAAGGAATTGATTGATTAGATCATGGAATTTTATTGTTTGAGGGTAAAAATTTTCAGTTCATGAGGAATACATTTCCTGCAACCCAGAAAAATAAAAAAATTAAGAGTAAATATAGACTGTTGTAACCTTCCCAGTTAATTAAGTGTTCAGGGACAAAAACTGTTCACAAATCTATCACTAGAAAAATACATTGCATGTTCCATAGTTAGCAAAGTGCTAGTGTAAGGTGGATGATAACTACTAATAGAGATGTTTTGATCAATGGCTACAAGTGATTTCTATAATCAATCGGGGAATAAAATTCCCTTCACACATGGTAGATTTATCGATGGGTTCGGCATTGGTTCATATTTCAACGATGATGAAGTTGAAAAATTGACGGCAACCAAAGTCTTGAAATTCTTCCAGGAGCATTGATTCTAACATTGATGGTAATTTCATATTATATATATACACACATACATATATTAGTTTTATTATAATAAAAAACTCCAATATATTGATAAAATTCCAATGAAGCAACAAAGTTGGCCCAAATAATGTTAGAATGGAAATTATTTTTGGGATAGAGTTAGATAGGGAATTATTTTAATAGAAAGTGTTATTTTGACTTTGGACGTAGAAATCTGGCCCCAAAATTGTGCTTGTGGAAATTGTAATTCTTTATTAGTTAATTGAAATAGTAATTTTATGAGTTAGTCAGTCATAAATAGCTAAGTTGGACGTCTTTGCTGGCCAATGGATTAATGGCCTTACAAGATCGTGAAACAAGTTCAGATGATTACAATTGTTTTTTTTTAATCTGACTCAATTTTTGGTTGGTCATAGTTTTTAACAGGAGTAATGTTATATAATTTAAAAATTCATATAAAATTTATGTGTAAAATAATGTGATTGAAGGTGAATTTTTACTTTAAAATAAAATATACATTATGTTAATTTTTAATTATAAAAATATAACTGTTATATTATTTTAATAAAAAAATTTTATAATTTTTTTAAAAAAATATTATTTGTTTTAAAATGACAATTTGCAGTGGGCTGGGAGATGTGGAATTTTTGTTCATAGTTATTGGCTAGTTAACCTAAGCATGGCATCATCAAGGCCTTATCCTATGGGCTAACAGAATATTTGATTGAAAATGGCATTTCCAGTACAGGTTCCGTGTATTGGGGGCTGGGAGGTGTGGAACTTTTGTTAATACCTATTGGTTGACCCAACCATCACATCATCAAGTCTTTCTATCACATCCTCAAGTCTTTGTCTTATGGGCTAACAGACCATTTGATTGAAAATGGCATTTCCAGTAGATGTTCCGTGTATTGGGGACTGGGATGTGTGGAAGTTTTGTTCATACCTATTGACTGGTTGACCCACTATCACATCATCAAGTCTTTGTCCCATGGCCTAGCAGAACATTTGATTGAAAATCGCATTTCCAGTGGAAGTTCCGTGTATTGGGGGTTGGGAGGTGTAGAATTTTTGTTCATACCTATTGACTGGTTGACCTCCATCGCATCTTCAAGTTTTTGTTTTATATAATACTTAAAAAAGACTGAATAATTTTTTTATATAAAAAATTATTTAATATTCTTAAAACATTACTTGTTTATTGGGGTGAATTTCCATTGGAGTGAGTCTCTCGTGGGAATCCCACTCCCGTATGAAAAGAGTAGCAAAAATGATATAGTGTTTTAAAAACATTAAATAATTTTTTTTCATATGGGAGCAATTACTGTCAATTTATAGAATGATTAATAATAATTGAACTATGATCTTTGGAAAGGAGCTAATTGTTCATGCATCACTTTTTTTTTTTGTTACATGTTTAAATTTTTGACTGACTACTCTTTTGAGCACGTAAAAGACTAACTGTACACATGAATAATGTAAATTTTATGCATTATATAACTAATGACTAGCCACAAGAGATATTGCAATGATTCAGTTTCAGTGATATCGGAAGGAAAAAAAGAAGAAGAGGCTAAGTGCATCTCATGAAAGCATGTACCCTTTGATACTTGTAATTCATTGCCATCCTCCTTCCTATACAAATTAAATTGCACCTCTTTGGGGTAAGTGAAGATTAGATTCCCCATAGAATGGTGGAGATATATATATATATATATATAACAACATTTGCAGTAGACTTCTTAAAGTAAATTTAAACGAGAAATTTGCATGGCAGAACAACCTATTAACATAAAAGGAAAAAAAAAACGTAGGATAATGTCAGATGTGGCACAGCATACTTATTGAGTGAACCAACCAATATCTTCAAGACTAATCAGGACTTCAGAACCCAAAAGAAGAGGAAACATAATTAGATCTCCAGACATATGTAAGTGATATCATGAGAGAGAGAGAGAGAGAGAGAGAGAGAGAGGGGCACAGGTAACAAGCTGAAATCATCATTTTTTTTTAAATACCTTATTGAATGTTTTGGTACCAAAAGAATGATTTATCTTTTTTTAGAGCTTAATTGCAAGCAGAATTCAAGAAATGGAAGTACTCATCTACCCTGTAATGGATTTCTCTTATATATAATATAAAGGCAGAAGAACATCAGCAGCAGTCTTCGAATAGCCTTTTTGCCCTTTCTGGTGTTTACTGCAATGTTAAATTATTGATGCTGTCCATGGGAACAAAAACTTACATACATAGGATCTACTTATTGTAGTTTTGCTACCCGGTGCAATTCGTGGCCTAATAAAGCCTGTTATGTGACTAATCAGGTCCTGATATACAGTTGAGTGCCTTTGGATTCAGAAAAAGAGCTACACGTTCCGTTGGAAAGTAGCTAATGGGCATAAGTGACTATTGGACCTGATCAAACCATTGGCCTGGACCTCATCAGACATCATAATTGAAAAATATAAGGAGATTTAGGCCACGTGAAGCTCTCTCTGTTGACATATTTCTCAACCCTAGCCATGGTTAAGTCCTAAAAATAACTCACAGTTACGTTTACATCAATTTCCATCTATAAATTGTACCCAAAATGCTTCAACCATTGTGTCTGTTCAAAGAGATTAAAATGATTGGAAAGTGAAGAAATTGTACCCATCATGAGAATAAATTTTGCCGAAGTTTCAAGAAACAGATACCTGGAAGTATAAATACCTGCAAGTTACGAGAGTAGAGAGCTACAGACTACATGGGGGAAGAATTGCAGTTGTAGCTCCTCTGTCTCCGTGTGCTTGACCAGTTCCAAGCTTCTTCTTGATCCCATGCAACTGAGTTAAAACATCTTTAATGTCCATTCGGTCTCATGGCAATTCCTCTGAACATCCAATTCCAATTCTGAATAAAGAAATCAAGCACTTCTGAACTTTGTGACTGCTAGTATGGCTTTGATACTCCGTTATGTCGATGATGCTCGGTCTTGCCTTGGCCTCCTCTCTTTGTTGAAGCAATTTTGGGTCAGCAATTCATGCTATTTGTTCAGCAAAGGCATTTTAACATAGTTGTGGAGATTCAGACCGTCGCTAAACATGTTGTCAGTGGGCCTCTTCCCTGCACACACCTCCATTAAGAATGCATTCTTGTTGAGTGAACCAATATTTCAGGACTAATTAGGACTCGAGCACCTGAGAGAAGAGGAAACAAGTCAGAACAAATGTAAGCGAAATAACAAACAAGAAGAAACAAAAAAGAGGCACAACTCACAAGTAACAAGATGCAGCAGCTTGGAAATAATCTTTTTTGGTACTTTTTGAACCTTTTGGTACACAGAAGAATGATTATCTTTTTCATAGGTTAATTGCAAGCAGAATTCATTAATTTGATGTACCCCATATTGGATCTCTTGTAAAAGAGTAAAATCGTCTTTTCAGTGGTACATTTTTTAAGTGATGAAATTATGGAGATGTCACTGTAGCAATCACAGTTAATTTTGGTGGTTGGCATTCCAGATTTAGTTACCCAGACAGTGACATCGGCATTGATACCTAATTATCACGGTTGAATTGTAGTTGTAGCTCCTCTGCCCCCGTGTGCTTGACCAGTTCCAAGGTTTTTCTTGATCCCTTGCAACTGACTTAAAACATCTTTAACGTCCATTCGGTCTCTTGGCGATTCCTCTGAGAACATCCAATTCCAACTCTAATAACGAAATCAAGCACTCCTCAATTTTGTGACGGCTTGCCTGGCTCTGATTCCCGGTTATGTCAATGATGCTCGGGCTCGCCTCCCCCTCCTCACTTTGTTGAAGCAATTTTGGGTCAGCAATTCGTTCTACTTGTTCAGGCAAAGCCTTCTTAACAACCTTGTGGAGATTCAGACCGTTGCTAAACATGTTGTCGGTGGTCTCTTCCCTGTAAACATCTCCAATAAGAGGATGCCGAAACTGTACACATCACCAGATGTTGAAATCTCATTTCCCATACCATACTCCGCAATTCATGCAGCATCACACATGACATGGTAAATACAATTGATAAGAAGCTTGGTCGGAAGCCTTTGAAGAATGAGGTATCTTCTGAAGATGACTCCAGAGGAAAACAAGTTTACAGCGGTGCAAACAGTATGGTCTCATGTAAGATAAGAATGAAGTTTCTCTTCTAAATGTAATAATGGGCGAACTCAATGTATAAGTGAACTAATTAAACATATGTTCTCTTGGAAAGCGAAGGTGAACAAGAAAAGAGAGAAGGGCATAGAAGTGTATTTACCTGGAGTGGCATAGCCGACGGATCCCCTCAGGCCAATAGAACTTGATTGATTTGCAGTAAGGTCATTTGTGGCTTCTGGAAGGAATCTTGCCAACCCAAAGTCGCCTTCGTGTGCGGTCATTTCCTCATCCAGAAGGACATTACTCGGCTTCAAATCACAATGAACTATTGGTTTCACACAATGATGATGAAGATAATCAAGTGCATAAGCAACATTGATGGCAATATCTAGTTTCTGTAGAAGGTTCAAATTCCTTGACTCCCCAAGGCCTTCACCTTCGTTCCCATCTGGATGCAACCACTTCTCTAGACTCCCATTGACCATGAACTCAAAAACTAGAGCTCTGAAATCATTACCTTGATAATCAATGCTTGAACATGCTGTGAGCACCTTTACAAGATTCCGATGTTTGATGCTTCTCAATACGTCACACTCGGCTTTGAAACTTTTGGAAGCTCCATGAAATTGAAAGTTCAGCACATTCACTGCAACAAGTTTTCCACCCTGATCCAAAATTCCTTTATACACCGAACTAAAACTACAGACACCAATCAAATTGGTAGAAGAGAACCCATCAGTAGCTTTAAGTAGGCTTTGGTAGGACATCTTTAGAAATGGGTTCCTTAGAGTTACGAAAGAAGGTACTTTACATGTTTTTCTAAACCAAGTACCCAAAACAGAACACCAGAATCAATCCTAAAAGCCCACAAGCTATGGGAGTTACTATTTCAAGGTGGGACTAGATCTTTTCTTTTCAGATCCTTTGAAGCTGCAACTGGGCCGCTGTAATTCAGGTATACCCCTACAAAGCTTATTGTTAATTTCCCTTAAGAGAAACTGCAGTTGCATTTTTAAAGACACCTGTTACTGGTACCGCACCCTCAAAATCATTGAATGACATATGTAAGTTCTGCAAGAAGACAAAGCCCTCCAAATAATTTGGGATTTATTGCAAGAAAGATCTAACACCTCGACACCTCTCAAATAGCTCAAAGATGCCGGAAGGATCCCATGGATGTTGTTGCTTGCCATAACTAGGAACCTTACTTTTATGCAACTACCAAGGGTGTTTGGAATTTCACCGAACAACATGTTGCCAGAAACATCCAGTTCTTCTATATTAATTAAATTTCCAACTTCTGGGGGAAAGGAGCCAGTCAAATTGTTTTGAGATAGGTCTAAATACCATAATGTTAAGATACTGACAATTTGTGGGGGTCGTATGCCTTTAAGCTTGTTTGCAGAAAGACTTATTTCAGCCAAACTTTGACATTCCCCAAGACTTGTAGGGATGGTGCCATGGAAGTGATTGTCTCCTAAATAAAGTTGGGTTAATAAAATTAAGTTTCCGAAAGACAATGGAATGTTCCCCGAGAATTTATTAGCTGTGAGAAGCAAACGCTTTAGCTTTTGAAGCTTCCCTATATTAGCAGGAATGTTAACTGAGAATTGATTTGATTGCAGATCAAGCCACTCCAAATTGACCAAATTCCCTGTCTCGATTGGAATGCTTCCAAATAATTTGTTGCTACACAAGTCAAGCATATAAAGATTAGTGGACAAATTGCTGATGGAATCAGGCAACATCCCTCCGAAATTGTTGTTGCCTAGGGTTAGGGCGCGTTAATCGGTGCTATTGGTCAAAGAGGAGAGAAAGCTCAATTCATTGGCTTCCGCAGACCCGAAATGATTTCCAGACAATAATAATTTCTGCAGATTATGCAATCTCTCAAAAGTAGGCTCTTTCCCTGAAAACTTGTTGCTTGAAATTTCAAGTTTTTCTAGATTGGAGGTATTGGATATGGAAACAGGAAATGATCCAGTAAATAGATTCCCAGCAACCCTGAGGTGTCGAAGAGCAAACAGGGTATTTCCCAAGTCCTACGGAATACTCCCTTGAATTTGGTTAATTGCCACATCAAACACAGTGATAGAAGAGAGATTGAATAGTCAGGAAGGAATGGTACCAGAGAGCCTATTCACCGCCAACCCAAGCTCTTGTAGGTTTGTCAATTGGCCAAGAGCATCAGGGATACTCCCACTAATGTAACTTTCTGCAGCATTGAATACTTGAAGAGATGATGGATTCCCAAGAGATGGAGGTAGATGTCCTATCAGATTGTTTTCGCCAATATGCATTTCTTTGAGCTTAGAAAGAGAACCAACCTCCATCGGAATCTTCCGATGTAGTTTGTTGAAAGCAATATACAAGCCAACGAGTTTAGCGCAACCGGATACATTGGTAGGAATTTCGCCGGTGAATGAATTGTTTGTTGAAAAAATATGTTAGTATAACGTTTTTCATATAAAGTTTAGCCATAATAAAGTTAAATTGAAAGTAATGAATAATACGTGTGAAATAATGTCAGATGGCATATTGGATAAATTATATATGATAATGTAATAAAATATGTAATGTAAAATAGATCAAATCGAATGTTACACGCTCTTTCATTAAGATAGATTCGCTCCCCACACAAGTATTTATGGAATTAATGGGTGTCTATTTTCAGAATAAAATGATCACAACACTAAATAAGTAGCGCTCTAATATTCAAGTCTAGCAAATGCAAACGTCAGATTCTACTCTCTTCATGTACAGTATGAATACAATATGTATGAATGGAAAAAAGTAAGAAATTTTTGTCTAATTTAACACAGAATTATGGCAGTAAATTTCATACAGAAACGTACACCGTTTCTGACAAAATCAATATGGTATGATACTGGAAAAAATAGTATTTCCTACATTGGAGAATGACTGCCATTCTGTAAAATTTTAACGTTGAAATTCAATACAGAAACAGAAAACAAAGTGATTGAATTTTTATTGAAATTCACCACACAGTATATAAAGATAATTATCTGAAAACACTAAAACAAATAATTAATCGGATCGAAAAACCTGAATAGAAATTCGTACAGAATTTCTAAGTTTGAAACAAAGATTAGAAAAAACAAATTGAATGGGCAGAATCTGCTAGGAACAGTCGCCAAAATCTAGGCAGAGAAGTTGCAGTAACAATTGTCAGAATCTGGACACTTCGCTGATGACGCAGGACTTCGTCGGAATCTAAGCAGAATCTCATCGCTGGAGAGAGACGAACTTAGGGAGGTTTGCTAAATTGGCCTAAGCTTTTTTAATATTATTTTAATTACACCTGAACTTGAACCAAGCCGGCCGGACGTGCGGACGGTGACGCGCGTGTGGAGTATTGGGTCAACTTATGAGTTCCATAGGTACTCCTCCTTCGACAAAAGTGGGGTGCTCTTTGAGGCTCAAACTCATCTTTAAACATAAGCTTTATATACTCATCATTTTTCAATAGAAAATTAATGTAGGACAACCCTTTAGTTCTATCCAAAAACTATACTCATGTTACCTGCTTTAGAGACCATTATCTCATTCAAATCTTTATATATTTGAACAAGTAGATGCTTGTTCTTTATCTGTTTATGAAGGAGAACACAAAGTAATTTGTACTCACTAAAAAAATATGTAAGTTCCACCTTAATAATGATTCAAAATTGACGTGTCACGCTAAATATTTCAACATTATTGTGTAGCAACAAGTATTGCAATTTTTGCAAATGGCCAATCTCTGGACGGATTTTGTCAATGAAGCTGTTGTTGGTCAAGAACAGTGCTCTAAGAAAGCTCAGATTTCCAATGTGGGGTGAAATGGAACCCGTCAATTGTTGATCAGTTAGGATCAACGCGACCCTCCTCCGGTGCCTGCGCTCACATACTACACCAACCCACCGGCAGAAGTGGATGGATTCGTTCCCCGAGCCCAGAACAGTAGAGGGATCGCTGGTTACTTTAGCCTTGAATTCAAGTAAGGCCATTCGGTCAGTCTCGTTCCCACCATGCACAAGTGACAGAGCTGGCTACGTTATCAGGAAAGATTGAACTCAAACACAAGAGGCCAACAATAACGTGCATGAGAAAAGATGGCCATGAAACTAGTAATCCCGTTTGGGGAATGAAAAGTCTCATTTCCTTTCTTCAATGTTCTTAACTGAAAGTGATGCCCTTTCATTTCTTCTGGCTTGGGATCAAACGAAATTTATAGACTCTCTATTGGAGAAATAACCACAATTCAAGACTATAATTGTCAGAAAATTCATTCGGAAGTGGAAGTGCGTTGCAGAAACGTGTTTTCTGTTGAGTGCAATTCCTCTAAACTTTTATGGTGAAGTAATTTGCAAAGTATAAACATGATTGGTCCACCTTGCCTCCTAATAATGGATGTAGTTTACACCTTATATAAACAAATTTTTTAAATTTATTTATAGCAAGAATGGATATTAACTATTTTGATTCTCATTATTTCTCTAAGTTGCTTAATCATCATCCAATTCTTCATATGAGGTAAATCCAACAAAAAAAAGTAGAAAGCATGTATTCAATTTGAAGAAAAATTAAAGGTTGGTTTTGCAAATTTAATTTTACTAGTGAGATTAAGAGATAGGCTATTTTGATCATAAAAAGTATGAAATTGGGAAAATTGAAATAATTAAGTTAGTGGGTTGTGAGAAATTCACCTTGAAGTATCAATTAGGTGATTATCAACATAAACTTTGAAAATGTATGAATAAAATCTATCTAAAATATAAATCAATAAGATAGAATTTTGTAAGTGCTCCAATAATGGAAGAAAAGAAGAGAGGGAAGTAGAGTGCAAATGTGCATTTACCAAGAAATGAATATTGAATAGCAGATTTCAGGCATTAAATAAGGAAAAAAAAAATTGTTTTAAACAATTAAGACAAACAAGACTCCCTTTTCTGATTGTTTCTCTGCATCAAAAATATCATAGGCTGCCCACTTGTGCCAATAAAAGCTGTACTTTACAATTGACTCATGATTTCACTTCAGAGGATTTGGACTCGCTTCCCGTATGAATACGAAGCTCATTTAGAAATTTTAAAAAAACATTTTGATAATGGTGGGGAAATATTTTGAAAATTGTTGGGAACATTTAGGATACTTTTAAAAACTTAATGAAAATTTTATTTTTGTATATATATTTTTTAAATTCTAATTATGTATCTATTGAATTATTCATGTAAGTTTTTATTAAATTTTTTAAAAGTTTTCATTATGTTTTCTAAAAGTTTTTTCTAAATGTTGCAAAAGTATTTTTACTAAGATTCTTATTAAGTTTTTCAATTGATTCTCAATTATTTCTCCTTTTCTCGTTTCTCCTATATTTTTTTGACAGCGTTTTCTGTTTTCGTTTTTCCTACCATCTCCCACTTTCACTTCCAAATCTGGTAAATATGTTTAGAATGCATCAATTTCTTAGATTTTTTTCCCTCTTCCATTATTTTTGTAACATCATGTAATTGCTTAAATTTCTTGACAAGTCTTATTCCTTGCAATTTGAGATTTTGGGTGTCTAGCACAAGTATTTGAGATGTTCTTAATGTTTATTCATTCGAGCTTGTGCTAAGAGAGTCTTGAATATTACATAAAGTAGTTGAGTTTGCACTTCGATGGACGCCGATAGATGTCGATGGATCTCAATGAAAGAAACAGATTTGGTGTACTTATTTTGGGTATCGATGGATTTCGATGGATCTTGATACCTTTCAATGGAAGAAACAGTGAGCACCCCATCTGGCAATTTGAATCTCGCTGGACCTTGATACCTCTCCACGAAAGAAGCAGTGAGCATCCTATCTGGCAGGTTATATCTCGCTAGGCTTCACTGGACGTCACGGTTGCGATGTGAAAACTTTGCTAGACCTTGTTGGATGTCGCAGCCGTGAGATTTGCGAGATTCTAAACCTAGGGAAGTGCGCTGCCGGTTCTTTTGACCTACCTATATATTGAGGCACGTTTTCTAAAATCCAATAAATGAGCGGCCATTAAGAATACATAAAGGAGAATATCTCCAAATATCTAGAGAGCTCATGATTGATTCTTAGCAACAAATCTTCTTCAACTCCATTGAAGAAAATTAAAGCCTTAAAGGAGTTCAAGACACAAAATCCATACTAAGAGGATCTGTACGATGGTAAAGCACAAAAACGGTGTATCGAGGAGTCGAGTAAGTTCAAGCCAACCTAGTAATCGTGGATTCGATTGGAGATTGAATTGTAAGTGATCTTGTAACCATTGACATTGATTTTAGTACATGATATTTATCTGGCAAAAGAGACATATGATTTTTTCTTGGTTTGGGTTTGCACTGCAAAAGTCTTTGTGTCAATTATGTGATTGACTTGTTTCTTTACTTATCATTGGCATACATCGTGATTACACTTAGTCATAATCATAACTATCATAGCATTGCATCAATACTTATTTTTTAGCAAAGTTATAGAAAAGGCTAGGTTTTTCACTTTTCTTCTAAAACTTGTGTTCATGCTATCTTTGGAATTTTTTTTCCTTCTCTTTTCTTTGCATTCCCATGTACTTTTGTATTTTTTTTTTTTTATAATTTTTGTTAAACCAAGTCTTTGAATATCTTATATTTTGGTAGAAATTAACTTTTAGAACCGGGAATTAAATAAAGGCCATAGCACCATCCACTATAAAATAATTAAAAAAAACTAGGGTTAAGTTGGTTACAAAATTTAAGGAGGTATCAATTTCTTAGTTCTTTCTCTTTCACTTTTCTTTTCTTACTCTAAAGTTTAAGTTTTTGAATCTTTTTACCTTTTCTTTCCGTTCCAATGAATATTTACAATATGGTACACAAACTTTTAGAAAATAAATAAATCTATAAAGAGATCCTATCCAAGTTTCATTGGTAGCTGAACATTTCCTAAGTTTCCTTCTTCTGATCCTTGTAGAAACACAGAAAGTTAATTGACAGTTTTACCTTCCCAACAACCAACCTTCATAAAGCTTGATTAATTGGGTGGAGCCAGCTGTTATAAAATGAAAGGACATTTCACTTTCATAGTTTGTTCTCTTTTCCTTTTCTCTTGTTCTTATGGTCGTGTTAAGTGGATTTGTGTTGGCTGTGTACGCTTGTGTTTGGTCTTTAGTCAAAAAAGACTGTCTTTTAAATTTTTTTTTACCTTTTCTTTTCTTTTCATTCCAATGAACTTTCAATTTTTTTTTATAATATTTGGTAAACAAAGTCTTTGAATAAGTTACATTTTGATACACAAACTATTAGAATCTTGAATAATAAAAAAAAAGTTAGAGCACCATCCATTATAGAAAATAAATAAAAGATGCAGAGCTATCCTATTCAAGTCTCACAGTAACTTGAAAATTTTCTTTTCTGGTCGTTGTAGAAATGAAAAGTTGATTCGCATATTAACGACCCAACAATTACTGATGCTGGTTTTGCTTATGAGTTAAGTAGATTTTTTTTTTTTTGGTTGAAAAAATGTACCTCTATTAGTATCATAATCCTGAGCTAAGCTTGTAATTTTATGGTCAAGTTGGTTATAAAATATAAAGGCACATGAATTTCTTAGTTTTTTTCTCTTTTACTTATTTTCTTCTTCTAACGTTTGTGTTCAAAATGTCTTTGGAGAGTAGAAAGGCTAACTCAGTGTTAGTGACGCCCCAACCCTCATTGAGGCCATGGGTACACTCACCCTCCCTCGCCTCCTCCCCCTCTCCAAGGACGTTGGCTCTACAATGTACCCACAAAAAAAAAAAAAAAAAGGTCTTTTGAATCTTTTCCTTTTTCTTTCATTTGCATTGTGAGGAACTTTTGTATTCTTATAATTTTTAGTAAATGAAGTCTTTAAATATTTACATTTTGGTACAAAAACTTTTAGAATTATTGATTAAATAATTAAAGGCCATAGCACCATCCATTATAGAAACTAAATAAAGACCTAAAGTGATCCTAACAAGGTCTTTGTTGAGTACACAGCAAAAGCTCAAGATTACATCTCAATTTTATACACTAAAAATACAATAACATTACAACAATACAATGCATTGTATAAGTGCTCATTCCATCACTCACATCATATTTGACTACATCATTGGTGCCTAGCACCAATTTCCCTTTGTGTCTAGCACATTTCAGAGACACGCAACATCTTATTTGTACTATGTATGTTTGCCCTACACACCATCACATGGTGTGTACCACACACATTCATACTTGATGCCTAGTACCAACTCTTCCCTCATAAGGTGTGGTCTATATTCACACACAAAAAAACACTCGTGTGCTAGCACACACTCACTCACAAACAACCTTGGTGGTGGCTATCTCCATCCACACACACAAGCAACCTTGGTATGGTGGCTCATTTCTATGAGCCACCCACACTTCACAAATGAACCCATGTCTCATATACATACTTGAGCTTAGAACATTCTAGAATGAGACCATTCTAGATAAGATAGTGAGCACTTCAAGTGATGGAACATTCTAGAGAAAGGGAGAGTTAGACAAATATGTACAAGGTTCTACAAGTGTCAATGATGACTCTCAAGAGTCTTAGGGCAGATGGACATTTTTTTGGTCCTCGTAGAAATGGAAAGTTGATTAGAAAATTGAAGATCAAAACAACCAGAAAGAAGCTAACCATTGGATGTGAATATTCAAATAAAATTGAGGTATTTTTAGCAAAAACGTTGTTACCATAAATGAAAAAATTGAGGTGTTTTTCGTAAAATGTCGTTGCATCACCATTGTATTGAATATTTTCTCTCTGTTGAATAATGCATGACTGTTGGACCAATAATGAAAAAAAAAGCAAAAAAAAAAAAATGAAAAAAAAAAAAGAAGAAGCACTTACTTATATGAAATAAATTTGCATTAAGTCAAAATTTAAGTGTTGGAACCTCAGAAATTCAGAGAACTTCATTCAAAATTGAAACAGATTTGAGCAGGGTGGACTGGATCAAACCTTCGTAAATTAACGGTAAGGAATGGACCATGTAATGAAGAAAATATCACCATTTACCACCTTTCAGCTTATAGATTCAACATTCCGTTGCTTCGACTTTACTTGTTTAAAAAGAAAAGTGAATCATGTTTCAAAAAAATTTTAAAAAGTTTTTTTTGAATTAAAAGTGCAATCCGACCCACCTCCAGTCACATGAGCTTTCGAGAGCCCCGTTCCAGATCTAAACGATTTTTATGTACGTCTCCTGATGATGAATGGAGTGCTACTTTCCCTCACTTTTGAAATCTAAGCCCTCTTGCAATGAGTTGTAGTGCACAAGCATATTTGCATGATAGTTACTGTATACATGCTTCCGACATTGAAATCCGGCCCGAAAAAATTGTGCTTGTGGAAATTGGTAATCATTATTGTTGGTATATTGAGTTGGTTCGGACGCTCGTGGACATGCTCAACTTAAGACTCATGAATAGTAGTTAAGTAATTACTCATTTTTTATGATGAGCCCACTATCTGGAAAGTTACAATATTCTTTGAAACGGTACATACATAGAATATACTGACCACTTGTTCTCTCTCTATTCTGCTTTACAGAAACTCTCACATAAACACACATTGTGAGAAAACACTTGAGTGGTGAGCTGTGAGAGAGTAGTTGGCCTTGATGAAAACTTAATTACTCTCCACCATGAGTAGTTCATCAGGTTACAAAGATCAACACGTGGAATACTTTCGGTTTGAGTTGCGGGCTTGCTTTCAGATCACGCTTCAAGAGGTAAGCCCGATTCTTCTGCAAAGCTTGTAGTCGATTTTACAGTTACAATGGTATTAGTTTATACCTGTTGATTGAGTGACCCAAACATCACATCATCAAACCTTTGTTCTATGGGTTGAGAGGAGAAATTATTTACTGTTCTTGAAACGCTATGTATCCTTATTTCACTTTTAACATGGGGTGAATTTCTACCCATGTATATGTGATGTAACAAGAGGATTCCACCTCTATATAAGAGAAAGAGCAAGAATGCTGTGGTAGAAAGCTATCAATTCGGGGTGAAGACGCGCCATGATCCACTCTAATATTTCAGCTCAAAGAACGGCCTCATGGGCAATATTTCGAAAAGTCCTACTCCACGATTGGCTCTGACACGGCCTACTTAAAGGAGGACGGGCTGAAAAACTAAATACGACATATAAACCATACGCAATTATATACAATTTCTCAATATCTAATCCCTGTCCTAACTTAGCCATTAGAACCACCTTAGGAAGGTAGCACAGTAGTACAAAGAGTGTTTCTTTATCCTTTTCAGATCATCAGAGCTCATTACTCATTAGCACCAAACCAGTTCACTGTATCATAAGATTTCTTTTGGTACTAGTTAAGGCAGCAAGGCATCGTTTGACATCATTAGTAAGACTCAATCAGCCATAACAAGGCCAATTAAAGTGACTAGTTAACTGGCTTATCTATTGGGTCGGCTTAAATTCTAGTGCCTTGACTACTTGAGATTCAAATAATAATCCAGGTAATCACACCAAGTAAACTAAACCTTTAAATTATATTAGCTGATAACTATGATGGAGAATCTGTTAATGAAATAAGTAACACATTGCAAAATTTGTTAGGCATGCGTATCAAAAAACTTTATACTATCCAAGGGTGGATGTACTAAGGAGTGAGTGGGAGCAGTGGCAAAGCTAGAAAAATCATTCAGGAGAGGCAACCATTACTCATAACAATTTTTATTATTTTTTATAATTAACAATAGGACACTTGACTTTTCACATGTATAATATATACTACTTTATATATATATATATATATTCGACTTGTTGAAGCAAAATAACTATTTAAGGGAGCATTTATAAAGTTTTAGTAGGTAAAAATTGAAAAATATTCCTTAAGTTGTAGGTAAATATAGAATATTTAAAAATTTGAGGGGTTTTAAAAAATTTTAGAGGGGAAAATTAAAAATATTTCATAAGACTATGGTTAAAAATGAAACGTTAGAAAATTTTGAGGGGGGGGGGGCATTTCTAAGTTTTTAAGGGCTAAATTGAAAATAATTTTAAAAATTATATATAAAAGTGCAATTATGAAAATTTGAGATGGGACACTTGCCCTCTCTGGCCACACAGTGGCTCTGCCATCGAGTGGGAGCAGCTGTCTCTATTGACTTGGTAACTCTTAGTCCAAATACTGTCAATAATAGGCTTTTTGGAATTTGGAGAAGGAAAGGAAAAAAAAAGGAAAGAGAAATCCAAGGAAAAGTTTTCCTTTTACTTTTTGATTTTGCGAGAAAAAAAAAAAGGAAAGTGGAATGAAATAAGAGAGATAAATAGGGAAAGCCATTATTTTCCTTTTTCTTTGTTTTCTCCCTTCCTTTTCTCTCCCAAGTATAATCAAATGGGGAAAGGAAAGAAAATAATTAATTTTCTTTCCTTTTCCCAAGTCCCAAACGGCTTGAAGCTACTAGTAAACCGGCCTAATCTACCCATTTGGTTAGCTTAAACTCAAGTGCATAAACATCATTAGGAAATTACTTAACTGAACCTTGAGCGGATAGCCCAATGGAGACACTATAAATCTAGACGTCCTGAGTTCGAAACTTGACAATTCTTTTGGTGTTATATTGCAAGAGATTTGTCTCTTGTGAATATCCTAATTCTACCATAAATGATCTGTCTTTGACCAAACCAGAGAAGATATCGGTTGAGATGTAGATAAGTTGACCCGGACACCTTAATCGCATAACCAAATAAAAAGTAAATGACATGTTTTTGACCAAATCAAAGAGGAGATTAGTTGAGGTGTACAGAAGCTGACTCAAACACATTGACCGCATAACCAAAAAAATATTTAACTAAAAAAATGTGTACGAAATATCGTACATTTGTTCATCAATACATCGAGTAACACATTCGTGTTTACCAAGTAATACCAAAATTACATCCTAATCGATTGCTAAAATTTTAGTGTTGCTTGAAACATAATCTAGCTCAAAACAATTTGAGGCTTTAAATGAGACTTTTTACATTTTTAGTTTATTGTAAAAATATTATATTATAAATTTTTTGGTTAAACGAGTTTTTTTTCTTTTAAAATTAATTAGTACGTTGATTTTAGCCTTCTTTTTTGTAACATGTCTTCTTTTTTTTTTTTGCGTCCTCCTTATGAAGAAAGATGTAGAACCTATACAGGCCTTAACAGCGTACAAGTTTTAATAATTTTGGAGCCTTCAAAAAAGGTTTTTTGTACAATTTAATTTTTCGTTTAAACTGCTATTTTTTTTTCTAGTGTTGTTAATTTTGGGCTTTCTTTTCATAAGACATTTGCATATGGACTAGGCAATTTTTTATAAAAAGAATTGTAAAATCTATCTAGAGCCTTAGTTGTAGTACGTAAAGTTCTAAAAAAATTTCTAGCCTTAAAAAAATAGTAATGCTAGAGCAACCGGCTTTTTTTAGCGGAGTATCATCAGGATAGACACGAGGTGATGGGTGGTTCGATTCCGTAAGTGTACGGTTTCGCATTGTAATTTATTGGTTAATCTTTGGTTATTGTTCTTCTCATGTGATTGTTTTCAATATAGAAATGAACGCTCAACTCACAATGGACTCACTCAATTTGGATTGCAAATCAAATGAAATTGAATTTAAGAGTAACAAAAGTAGACCAAAAATATTTTAGTTTTGAGAATGTTGATTCTATACTACTTATGCAATGCAATTAAAGGCAATTAATAACTAAACTATCAACTAAGCAAAGTAATTGAGATTCTAAGGCAATTTAAGGAGATTTGGATGTAATTGATTCAATTCACCAAGTTCAACAAAAATTTCAATAATTTGTTAACTCAAATCAAGGATCACTCCATGCACTCTTGATTCAGAGGATTTCGACCATAAAACCATGGATTCAAGCCCAATTGAGATTAGAAGTTTAAGCTATTAATAGAATCATAGATTCAAACAATAGATTTGTACAATTTCTATATCAATTTGAGAATTGTGCACAGAAATTATCAAATTGTGTCATGAACTTAAGTTTTTTAATAGATCCAAAACTCAATAAAGTAGAATTAGAGAATTCTTAAGATAATTCAATGAGATTCATATACCCCCATAGAAATCCTTGAAGATCCTTGGCAAAACTTCACAATTGTACCCAAATTGGGGTTTAGCTACTTGATTTTGAAAAACCTAGCCTTTGTCTATATTTTGTCCAAGGGATTAAACCCTACAAGATTGGTTCAAGATGTTATGGCATTGAGCAATATTGTATATACCAAGACACAAAGGAGAACAAACTATTCAATCAAGAACACATCAGTCTTTTTCTGTGAAAATTCTTAAATGGGAGAAAAATCACGTGTCCCCTTTGCCGGATAAAGATCGTGTATTATCACTTGTATTTCAAATGGTTACAAGACTCTTTACAATAAAAACCTATCAACTCTTGATCTAATAATTGTCTTGACCTTGCTCGTATCCACAATTTACCGTCTTCGTGCTTGACCACTGTTCAGATCCTCTTAGAACGGATTTCACGCCTTGAGCTCCTTTAAGACTCTTGATTTCTTTAATTGGGTTAAAAAAGGTTGTTGCTAAGATTTGTTTCTGAGCTTCTTGGAAGGTAGAAAATACTTCGCAAAAGGTGTTTTTGATAGTGGTGGCTCAGATAGGGTTTGGGGAAGTGTGCTGGGTTTTAAATAGGTGCAAAAACCCTAGCGGCAATATTCCCGAGAATCCTAATTTCTTGCAGCTCGATCCCTCGAGATCCCATGAGGTGCATCTCGATCCCACGAGGATCCTGTAAGCTCAATATCAGATTTTGACATGCTCACTGTTTTTACTCTGGACATCCCGCGAGGATCCTGTGAGGTCTTGTCAAATCTACATGCTCATTATTTTTAACCTCGAGATCCCGCGACATCCCTCGAAGATCCTGCGAGGTCTTAATATGAAGACAGCACACTGTTTTGCCTTTGAGATCTCTCGAAATCCATTGACATCCCTTGAAGTCCCCTTCATCAGCCAATATGCATCATATAAGACTCTCTTAGCACGAATTTGCATGAATAAACTTGAATTCCCTTTCGAATGCTTGTGATTAATAACTCAAATCCCCAAATTACATCAAACAAAACTTGTCACGAAATTTAGTCAATTTCATAATCTTACAATCTCCCCCTTTGATAATTTCGTGACCAAAACCCTATGCTACAAGACATAACCATTATAGGGAAATAAATGAAAAGTACAATGATACCCCAGTCATAAGCATGTAGAATCATCCCTGCACATAGTGCAAGCAACCAACCAACTAACCTAATCAAGTGCAAGCAAGATATAAGAGAATATCACGAGAAAAGCATAAAACAATATATAGCTGTAGCTGAAGCATAAAAGATATCTCCCCCTTTTTGAAAAGAAATTAACAAAGGAAGCACAAGGAACCAACCATGCCAAGGACATAAAAGATGCAAAGCAAAAGCCATTATATATAACTGAACACTGTCCAGAAGCCAAAAGAAACTAAGGCCTCAACAAGCAAAATGAGGTACCAACCACACTCAAGGCTGAAAACATCCATAAGAGAACAAAAAGAAACAAGAAATATCCACAAGAGAAACCATCCATTAAAACAAAGCTACCAACGACGAACTCTCTGAATGAAGTTATTCACGTCATTGATAAACTCGGTGTGCTGCCGAGAGAGAGCAGACAATGTATCCCAAACACAGATAATGTCACACTCCTAACGTTCCACGATGAGATTGATGCGCTTATGAACCAAGCCAATGGGCTCCACGAGGTTAGTGTGAATCGATGTCAGCTGGGTGGAGAGAACAACAATAGCAACAGCAGTAGATGACGAAGAACCAGGAGTTGGAGCAGAAATCCTAGCAAGAGGAGGAGCAGACACATGAGTAATGGAGGAAGATGAAGCAACAGGATCAACATAAGGACCCTTATTATTAGAAAGTTCCACCACTGGCTACTGTAACTGAGAAGGTGGAGGAGCAACTCTAAGATGGGCATTACTCATCTTGAGGGTGTGAAACGAGATGGGTTTTTCAACCGAGATACGAGTCTCGTGGGGCTTGACCACAATATTGTGACGCAAAAGAGACTCGGTAACCAAAATTTCAAAAGAAAAATAAGCACGAGAGGAATTATCCGCAGATGCCTCGAGGATTAGATTAAACATGAGTCAACTTATATCCATAGCTAGGCCTGTGGCAATGGCATGTATAAGCCGGGCACAAGACTCATCAATCTCGCTCACATGTGAAGTGCAGAGAAAGAGGTCACTCACCACATGGTTGAGCATCCGAAAAATATTTTCTAGCTCTTTTTGCTTGAGGAGACTCGAAGGACCAGGAGGCCAGTTGCCTCCAAAAGATAGGAAAAGATGGGCCAAGGAGTTCAACGTAGGCCGAATCCGAGCGGGAGGATATGGAAATTCAATAATAATGGGACGAGATATATGGTGAAAGGTGCAAATATCAGATATAGAAAAATTTAGAGACACCCCACACACATATGACTGTAAAGTCCCAGCCTCCTTGTCTGGAGCATGAATGTTAACAAAGAATTCTCGAACGAGCTCCTGACTGGCCAACCCATTACACACAGCAAGACGCGTCTAACCCCATTTAGAAAAGTAGGTATGGATACACATCTCAGAAAACTGATCGAGGATAATACCTCGAGAGACAAAAACAGGCATGGAGGAAAAAGACCGATTAAACTAAGACTCAACCTCAAAAGCTAGTCTAAACTGAGACACTGTAGGATATGGAAATTCAATAATAATGGGACGAGATATATGGTGAAAGGTGTAAATATCAGATATAGAAAAATTTAGAGACACCCCACACACATATGACTGTAAAGTCCCAGCCTCCTTGTCTGGAGCATGAATGTTAACAAAGAATTCTCGAACGAGCTCCTGACTGGCCAACCCATTACACACAGCAAGACGCGTCCAACCCCATTTAGAAAAGTAGGTATGGATACACATCTCAGAAAACTGATCGAGGATAATACCTCGAGAGACAAAAACAGGCATAGAGGAAAAAGACCGATTAAACTAAGACTCAACCTCAAAAGCTAGTCTAAACTGAGACACTGTAGGGGACGAAGACAGTCCCCCTCGACGAGAAGATATGGCACTAGGGGTGTTAGAGCAAAGATGCTTACTGGGGGAACTAGAGATAGGCTGTTTGCTCGGGGAACTAGGGGAAGGCTGTTTGATTGGAGAACCCGAGGTACGACGAGAAGGAGGGGTTTATGACCTTTTCATTTTCCTAGGAGTAGGAATCATGAAGCCTACGAATTAACACACAGAAAAATAACACCAAACACAATGCACCGGTCTAACAGTGACTAGTCCAAACAACCTAAGACAAATGACGCACTAGTCACCATGACTGGTTCAAGACAAGCCATACCCACTCAATCAGACACAATCACCCACCAAAAAAATCTAAGGCAAACACGCCCTCAAATAGAAGATTCACACCCTACAGATGTGAAACCACGAAACAATCGACCCAATTAATAACCAAGAGGGGAAATCAGAAAAACCCGAAACCTTAGGAAAGGAAAACGCCCAAAAAACTACTAGAAGAAAAAACGAGAATGAGAAAGGAGAAATACCTTAGATTCGAACCAAAAGACACGACCACGGATGGAGGGGAGAAGCTCGCTAGATCGAGGTGGAATAGGCACCCAAGAAAGCGACGTACAAGAAAAAAAAACCAAAAAATGCAATAAGTGCTAGGGTTTAAAAAGAGCCCTGATAAG
The DNA here is from genome assembly GCA_033060915.1 of Euryodendron excelsum. Lineage (NCBI taxonomy): Eukaryota > Viridiplantae > Streptophyta > Magnoliopsida > Ericales > Pentaphylacaceae > Euryodendron > Euryodendron excelsum. The sequence continues at coordinate 36,173,680 of CM065384.1, read as the reverse complement.
TCGACTTCGCGGGCTCGAGATCCCACGAGAACCCACGACCTCACCTGACCACCAAAAAAAAAAAAAAAACACCCCTAAACAAAAGGAGTACCCACCTGATCAAGGTCTCAAGAATCAACATATCCAAAATACTACCAATGAAGGTAAAGAAGACTTAAGCATGTAAAATTAACATCAAGATAGATTAAGGATGGCATGAAGGCAATCCAAAACATACACAGATGATAAAAACCATACTATCAATCCTGAAAATGAGATGCAGGTCCATCAATTAGATCAATGAGAATATGGACCCTAGAACAAAATCATGGTAATGTTCATCATGGAAGCTTCCACTTGGACAATAATGCACTAGAAGTTAAACCCCCATGTCATCCCAATCACAGTGATTAACAAGAATTCTCTTTTTCTTGAAGCACACCATTTTCTGATCAATCCTTGAAGTTCCAACCTTATCTCTCTAACATAAAAGTACAAAAGACAACGCAAGGATGCTGGCTTTCACACATGTGAGCAGATAACCATCTCCTCTTATCACATAACAAGGGTAGCTTCTCACACACTCACATGTAGCCCTTTCCACCCAACTCAATTGTTTTTTTTTTATTATTTTTTTATAAAAGGGTATACATGTGACCAAGGTTAATCAAGGCATTCCTGACCAAAAGAAGACAACCAAGATGAGATCCGCAAAATGATCATAAAAAGTTGGACTCCATATTCTAAGAGATCTCAAGAGGTTAGCACTAGATAACCATGAGTTATAAGCATGGCCAGAATCATCAATGATGTATGAATCACTAACATACAATCACAAATGCACACACGATTCAATTTATACAATGCTCATGCTTCTAGTAATTCATGGGAAGTGCTTTAAATAAAAGACAAAATGAGCCAAAAGCAGGTCACACCAAAAACTCACACACACAAGACACAACAAAAAAATAACATACACGAAGAAATGCTTGAGATAAGATGAAGCAAGAGCAGTACTCAAGCCTGGACCCCAGTAAGACAGATTACTCGAGAGAGCACACTCCTAGGAATTTTTGCAGAAATTCAAACCTAAGAGTGTCAAGGGGTTTACTGAAGAGATCAGCAAGTTGGTTCTCAGTGTAAATATGCTCTAGAGAGATGATCTTCTCGTCAACTAATTCATGGATAAAGCGATATCGAATATCAATGTGTTTGGTGTGAGAATGATGGATAGGATTCTTTGAAATACTAATCGCACTCATGTTGTCACAAAACAAGGTCATGACATTTGGTTCTAAGCCACAATCACACAACATCTGTTTCATCTACAAGAGCTGAGCACAACAACTTCCAGCAGCTATGTACTATGCCTCAACAGTGGACAAAGAGATGGCATTATGCTTTTTATAATGTCGAGCAACAAGGTTATGACCTCTATAAAAACACATACCAGAGGTGCTTTTACAATCATCGGCAGACCTTGCTCAACCTGCATTAGTGTATCCTGTAATATCTGTTGACTCAAGGTTGATCCCCATGTTGATTTTGATGATAACTAAACCTTGTATTATTTTATTAATGCATTTGCTTAGTGTGGAGATTAATAAAGATTATAATTTAGACTAAGAAGTTTGACTTTAAGTCTAATATATGTCAAAGTGAATGCACAACAACCAAGATCAAGCAATGCACTCTATGAGTTATGCAATGTACCAAAACAGAATATTGACACTTATTCCAACTTCAAACAAATATCTTTCATTTGAAGAGATTGAAGGTGTTCAAATAAAAATGTCATCAAGTATGCATATACTCAAGGAAGTTGACTTACATTCAAAGAAATTGAATGTGTTCAAAAGAAGATTTCATCAAAGTGTGCAAAGATCACCTAAAGATGATTTGATTGAGAAGAAAGATTGAAGATGGTTGAGAAGAGAATTCATCGCAATTGCATAATCTCTACAAAGAATCCAAGTGAAGACTTTATCTGGGATATAAAGACTCAATGAAGATGATATATACTCAAAGAAAATAAAAGTGTTCAAGAACAGATTTCATCAAGCTTATAGAAGTTTCATTGAAGTGATCCAAATAAAAGAAAGAACTCGGCAATGAAAGAGAAAGCTCGGAAATGAAAGAAAGAGCTCGGCAATGAAAGAGAAAGCTCAGTAATGAAAGAATGAGCTCAGAAATGAAAAAGAAAGATCGACAATAAAGAAAACGAGCTAAGCAATAATAGAGTGAAGTTCTGACAGTGTGAAAACCAAGAAAAGATAATTATCAAATAATTAATTCAATCCAAATTGAATAAAGAACAACCTTGGTGAATTGAAGACTTTGATTGATCATCATGCCCTAAAGAGAAGACTCTTTGAAAATCTTATAGTAATACTGAAGCTGAACTTGATCATGGGAAGATAGAAGCAAGATTTCTGGATAGTGTGTCGACAGATGAAAATGAAGAGTTGACACATGAAGACAGAAGCCAAAAATCTAAAGATAGAATGATCAAGTGTCGACACATAGAGATAGTGGACAATATCTGAAAAATACAGACCAGATGTGTCGACACATGAAACCAAGTGTCAACACCTGGGAGATAATGACTAGTTTTTCTAACGTTATAATGAACTGGACTTACATTAAATAAGCCCCAACAATCTCCAACGGACGAAATCAATACAGGGGTTTATATACAAGCTTCTAACTGCATTTATACGCAAGAGATACAAGAAACATAAGTACCACTGACTGATCAAACTGAAAAATCTGAACATTTTTCTTATCTTTATTGTATGAGCTTATATTTTTCTATCCACTCTTGATAGAGAGTTTGTATTTTGTTTGTATATCTTTATACACCTGTAAGTGAGAGTTTAAGAGTTCTTTTATAGAATAAAAACTCTTGTAAGTTTGAGTGGATCTTGGACAAAATCACTTGGTGACTGGAAGAACTTGGGAAGAAGTTCTTGTATAAAAGTGAACTGAGCACTTGGAAAATCAGCATCCATTTTGTAATTGGAGATTGCATAGTAGAGGAAGACTTCAAGGGGATCTTGGGGTGGGAACGTAGATCACGAATTGTGGTTGAACCTCAGTAATTCTTGGTATGTTTTCTATTGCTCTGTTTTCATTTCACTTTTGATTACATTACATTATATGTATATCTCGATCTCTGTTTCTTTGATTAGATTAATTTTAATTACTTTTAATTTTTGAAAAATTCAATTCGCCCCACCCTTGGGTTGCCTTTTGGGCCAACAATTAGTATCAGAGCTTGTATTCCTGTTTTAGGCTTAACATCTTAGGAATAGATCCATGGCAACCAATTTTGGAAGCTCTCTCGGTATGGGTCGATTCACAAACAGACCACCTATGTTCAATGGCACTAATTATAACTATTGAAAGAATAGAATAAGAATCTATATTCAATCGGTAAATTATGAATTATGGAGACTCATAATAAATGGTCCCAAAACTCTTACAACTAGAGTAGAAAGAATATATGTCCCTAAACCTGAATTTGAATGGGATGAAGATGATTTAAAAATGTTACAATCTAATGTCAAAGCCATGAATATTCTCTATTGTGCACTTGATCCCAATGAATTCAATCGTATCTCCACTTGTGAATTAGCTAAAGAAATATGGGATAGACTAAAGGTTACACATAAAGGTACCAATCAAGTTAAGGAATCTAA